>CANUEX010176296.1:0-16039 GCA_948099535.1 Jatropha multifida | reverse complement strand
AATTAACTACTCAAATAATAAAATCATTCAACCAATTATTCAAAAATTAACCAAATAATTAATCACAATTTAAATCAAATAAATTCTAAAAATAATAAATTTATACCCAATAAATGTCAAATTCTCAAAAATCCTTGAATCAAAGGTTGAAGGAGGAGACGGTGGCCGGAGTAGCAAGCTGAGCTTGCTGTGGCTGAGGAGTGGCGGCAAGTAGGGCAGCAGCTGGGTCTGGTTCGCGAAACTGCAGAGCTGCTGCTCTGCTGCTGCAGTGGTGGCGCAAAACAGGGGAGGAGGAGGAGAAGCTGGTCTGCTGCTGCTGTTGGAGGAGGAACAGTTGCTGCAGCTACTGGTTCGCGTGTCAGAGAGGAAAAGGAAGGAGCTGGGTCGCAGCCGCGCGATAGAGGAGGGAGGAGGAGCTGCTGTGGCTGTCCGGCGACGCAGCAGAGGGAGGCGGAGCAGAGCTGCTGCTGCTGTGGCTTGCGTGAAAGAGAGGAGGCGTTGCTGTGGCGCAGTGAGGAAGAAAGCAGCAGGGAGAGGAAGAAGAAAGAAGAAAGAAAGAGAAGAGAAGGAAGAAGAAGAAGAAGGAGGAAGAAGGTGGTGGCGCGGTGGCCTGAGGAGCGGCGCAGGGAGAGGAGGCTGCGGTGGAGGCAGTGAGAGGAGGTGATGAAGATTTAAAGGAAAAAAATTAAAAATAAAAATAAAATAAAATAAAATAAAATAATAATAATAAATAAAAAAAATAATAAAATTTTATAAAATTTTATAATTATTAAATAAAAACAAACCGTCCAAGGTAAGTTGTCGGGGAGGAAAAAATAGTGACGCACAGTGTTTTTCAAAAATATCCGATTCGGGTCTAATTTAAATTAATTCGGTCCAATAAAAAAAAAAAATATTGGTCCGATTTTATTCGATTGACGGTTATTCAATAAATTTTTGGGCGGATCAAAATGATTTTCGATCTCGATAATATTACGTGGCGTAATATTATTGGCTAATAATTTACAATTTAAATTTAAATGGGAATGTTTCGAAATAAAAATTTCGGGGTATTTCAATTCATTAGTTGTAATGACAACAATGAGCTCTTCCATTACATGCTCAACAAGCTTATCTGGTGCATGGCTACTTGATTCAGGATGTAGTCATCACATGTGCCCTAATTGGGAATGGTTCTTTTACTTTAAAGAGCTTGAAGACGAAGTGGTCTACACAGCAAATGACAATCCTTGCATCACAGAAGGGATTGGTTCAATCCGTTTGAGGAATCATGATGGATCAATAAGGATTTTGATTGATGTCCGGTACATGCCCAGTTTGACAAAAAATCTCATCTCTATGGAAGTCTTAGAATCAAAGGGCTCCAAAGTGGTTGCAGAAGATGAAGTGATGAAAGTCATCTTTGGTGCATTGGTGCCGATGAAAGGATTACGAAGAAGGAATAACTTGTATTACTATCAGGGTAATGCAATTATTGAAACGACAGCAGCTGCAGTTTCTAGCAATGAAAAGGAGCTAGAATCAACCAGGTTATGGCATATGCCCTTGGGACATGCAGGAGAAAAATCCTTAAAAATTTTGTCAAATCAAGGATTATTGAAGAACGTACAAACTTGCAAACTGGACTTCTGTGAACATTGCATCAAAGGGAAGCAGACAAGAGTGAAGTTTGGTACTGCAATTCATAATACCAAGGGTATACTGGATTATGTTCACTCTGATGTGTGGGGGCCTTCCAAGGCTGCTTTAATGGGAGGTAAACAATACTTTGTGACCTTTGTTGATGATTTTCCTAGAGATTTTGGGTGTATACTCTGAAGACGAAAGATGAAGTGTTAGGTGTTTTCCTCATATGGAAAAAGATGGTGGAAAACCAAACAGGCAGAAGGATCAAATGTTTTTGAACAGATAATAGTGGAGAATACAAAAGCAATCCATTTATGAAGGTTTGCGAAGATGAAGGAATTGTACGACACGTCATAGTTAGACACACACTACAACAGAATGGGGTGGCAGAATGCATGAATCGAACTTTGTTGAAGAAAGTTCGGTGTATGTTATCCAATGCTGGGTTGGGCAAACAGTTTTGGGCTGAGGCTGTAACATACACGTATCACTTTATTAATCGATTACCAACTGCTATTGATGGAAAAACACCTTTAGAGGTATGGTCTGGAAAACCTGCTATAGATTATGATTCTTTACGTGTGTTTGGTTCTTTCGCATTTTATCATGTTAAGGAATCAAATGTCTCCGAATAGATAATGGTGGAGAATACAAATCAATCCATTTATGAAGGTTTGTGAAGATGAAGGAATTGTATGACACTTCACAGTTAGACACACACTGCAACAGAATGGGGTGGTAGAATGCATGAACTGAACTTTATTGGAGAAAGTTCGGTGCATGTTATCCAATGCTTGGTTGAAACAGTTTTGGGCTGAGCTTGTAACATACGCGTGCCACCTTATTAATCGATTACCATCAACTACTATTGATGGAAAAACACCTTTAGAGGTATGGTCCGGAAAACCTACTACAGATTATGATTATTTACGTGTGTTTGGTTCTTTCGCATTTTATCATGTTAAGGAATCAAAATTAGATTTAAGAGCAAAGAAAGCTATCTTAGTGGGAATTGCCTCGAGCGTGAAAGGATATATACTTTGGTGTCTAGAGACAAAGAAGATAATCTTTAGCAGAGATGTCACCTTTGATGAATCTACCATGTTGAAAAAGGTGATTGAGGAGCAATTAGATGGTACTCCGCATCAGGTGGAGAGCACTCCAAAACAAGTGGAGTTTGAAAGAAAAATTATTGACCCAGCAGTAGATAATAAAATAGATGAAGACACTCCTATGGTAGAAGGAGAGACGAATGATAAAGAGGTTCCAATCCAAGAACCTTCGCAGCAACATGAGTCAATTGCTTTGAGTAAGCCAAAACGAGAGATTCGAAAGCCTGCTTGCTATGTTGATATGGTGGCTTACTCATCTCCAATTGTAAATAATGATGTTCTTGCCACTTTTAATGAAGCAATTCAAAGTTCAGAAAATGAAAGGTGGAGGAAAGCTATGGATGAAGAAATGCACTCCCTTCAGAAGAATCACACATAGAAGCTAGCTAGTCTGCTGAAAGGGAAGAAGGCAATTGGATGCAAATGAGTATATGTAAAGAAGGAAAGATTTCCTAACAAGTCCGATATTCACTACAAGGCAAGATTGGTAGCCAAGGGCTATGCTCAGACAAAGGGAATCAATTATAATGAAGTGTTTTCTCCAGTTGTGAAACACTCCTCCATTCGAATCTTGTTGGCCTTGGTAGCACAATTTGATTTGGAACTAGTTCAATTGGATGTAAAAACTGCATTTTTACATGGTAACTTGGAAGAGGAAATCTATATGACTCAGTCAAAAGGATTCAAGGTTGTTGGTAAAGAAGATATGGTATGCAAACTTGAGAGATTATTGTACTGATTGAAGCAATCTTCGAGGCAATAGTACAAATGATTTGACAAGTTTGTGGAAAGGCAGAAGTACACAAGAAACAAATATGATCATTGTGTGTATTCGTGCAAGCTACAATATGGATATTTCTTTTATCTTCTTCTTTATGTTGATGATATGCTAATAACATCAAATAATAAATAAGAAATTGATAAGTTGAAGACCCAGTTGAATTGAGAATTCGAAATGAAGGATCTGGGTGAAGCTAAGAAGATTCTCAGTATGGAGATAAGCAGAGACAGAAAATTGGGGTGACTATGTTTGACTCAAAAGCAGTATATGAGCAAGGTATTAAAGCGTTTTGGCATGGATGAAAAGTCAAAACCTATTAGTACACCTCTTGCTCCACATTTCAAGCTTAGTGCAGCTTTGTCTCCAAAGAATGATGCAGAACAAGAATACATGTCGAAGGTTCCATATGCAAATGCAGTTGGTAGCTTGATGTATGCTATGGTGTGTACAAGGCCCGACATTTCACAAGCAGTTGGAGTTGTGAGCAGGTATATGCATGATCCTGGGAAGGAGCATTAACAAGCTATGAAATGGATTCTACGGTACATTCTGAACACCGTAGACACTAGATTGATCTTTTAGCAGGATAAAGAAGTCAGCCAGTGTATAGTTGGTTATTGTGATTTCGACTATGCAAGTGATTTGGATAAACGTCGATCGACTACCGGTTATGTGTTTACACTTGCTAAAGCACCGGTGAGTTGGAAGTCTACTTTGCAGTCAATAGTGGCTTTGTCTACTATAGAGTCAGAGTATATGGCAATTACGGAAGCTATTAAGGAGGTGATTTGGCTTCAAGAGTTGCCTGATGAATTGGGAGTTGGACAAAAGCACATAAAGGTGCATTGTGATGGTCAGAGTGCTATTCATTTAGCAAAGAACCAAGTTTATTATGCAAGGATGAAGCATATCGATGTTAGATATCACTTTGTGCTAGAAATTCTAGAGGAAGCTGACATACAACTTTAGAAGATCAAGACAACAGAAAATCCTGCTAATATGATGACGAAAGTAGTGACAACGGTCAAGTTCAAATATTATTTGGACTTGATCAATGTTATTGAAAATTGAAGTTGCGCTTCAAAGCACATTTGAAGACGCCACATAGTTGCGAGAGAATTGAGAAAAATTGTAGATGTGGAAATTTCGCCAAGGTGGAGATTTATTGTATTGTGGCTCAATATCCTACATTGGGAATTTGAGCAACTAAAGGGGTGGGCTTTGGCTATAAAAGCAAGCCACCCACTCCCATGTTTAACATCCAAAAAGTTGAGAACAACAATAGCCCATCAATTGACTTAATTGTCTCTTCTCACCATTTGTAATATTTCTAAATTAGAGAAATATTAAATTGAGTAGTGTTCGAGGACGTAGGTAAAATTGGCCGAACCTTGTTAAATTTGTGAGTATCTTTATTTGTCTATTTTATAGCTTTTCATTGTCCAATTTATTTTGAAACTATTTTATTAGGGTGAATAGTAATTGTTAAAATAGCAACACTTTCTGCAACAACTTACAGATCCATCTTCTTTAATTGGCGAAGAGCAAGAGGAAGGTGTTTGTGACGTAGAAGAACTTATTAAATCCATATTATTAAAATGATATTGTAAGAGAAAACTTCCAATTTATATGCATACCTCTAAATTTATGGATGATATCTGAACCTTCCAAGATCGAATTTGAGAATACACAGAAAAAATAATAACTTTAGATGGATTGCCTGGGGAAACTATTATAGATATAAACTTAGTCATTTAACCTGAACACATAATAGTATTAATCAAAGCAAAATAAAGGATGTGAAAGATTATCTGAATGTGATGGCGATGCAAGTGGTGAAAGGGGTGGCAATGGCGGTGGTGAAGGAGATTAGCAAGAGAGTGAGGAGAATGAGAGGGTTGAGCTAACCTCAGTTGGTTTAGCTCACCACAGTTGGTCCCACATTTATTATATTTTAATGCTAATTTTGATTGGATTTATAACGAGGGTGTAATTTTACAAAAGTTTGAAATTGTGGTGTCTCGAAGGTTAAGTTCAAAATATAGTGCAATTTTAACAAGCCGTAAACTTTGAGGTATTTGGTATGATTTAGCCAATATGAAAATAGGGAAGAGTAATGAGGTTTTTGATAGCACATTTAATGAAATTTGAATATCCTATCTTTTAGTGTAATTTAAAATTGTTTATTTAGGAGAGAGATAAAAAATAAATATTTTTTATAATCTTTTTTTCTTCATGTGTGTATAATTTGATTGGATATATTTTTTAAAAAATTAATTTTAAAATAGAATATACATAATTAAGTCTTTTAGAATTTTTAAATTTTTACTTTTTAAATTTTTTAATAAAATGAGTATATGTGTAGGATGACAGACCATTGAAAATTTTAATTTTAAAAATATATAAATATTTTATTATTATATGTATTTATACATATATTGAAATGTATTTATTAGGTCATATTTAAAATTGTACATATATAGTTATAATAAGTTTTAGATTAATGACGATATAGATTGACCCAAGTGTATGTGTATATACAAACTGCTGTTTTATAATTAATTAACTCTTTTATTCACATTAATCTCATAATATTTTATTTTAATATTATAAAAATCTACATAATATAAGAAAAAAATTATAATCAATATTTAATATTAAAAAAATAAAAACGAGTATAAATCTATACCATATAAATATGGGAATAAATGGTGAATAATAAGATTTGTGATAGTGCATTTGATGAAATTTTGGATATTCTAAAACAATCATATTTGTAGCCAATTAGAAAATTATATTTTATTAGTTGATTGGATATATTTATAAAATTTATTTTTTAAGCAATGATATGTGATGTGATTGTCATCTCACTTATGTATGGAGTGAGAAGTATCGAGTTTGAATCCTCTTGACCATAAGTGTTTTCACCAATTTGGTGAGTGGAGAGTTATCTTTTGTTGTATATTTTCGCACTATTATTTTGGCCGACCTCTAAATGAATTAAAAAAAATTATTTTTTAAATAAATATATATAGATAGCTAAGCATTTTAAAATTTAAAATTTACCTTAACTAAATTTATTTTTTAATAAATAAATGTGATATGAGACATTTGAAAATTGTTTTATATTTTATTTATTAAATATTTAATTCAAATAATATGTTTTTTTATTAATATTTTTTTTTGTTCGTATGATTTGATTAGATATATTGTTTTAAAAAATAAATTTTCAAACGGAATATATTGATGGAGATATACTATTAACCATCCAGATGTAATAGTATGTTTTTTTGTTATTTCTTTGAATAATTATTTTTATGTATTTAATTGGAGATTTGCATTAAGTAATTAAATTTTTCAGCATATTTTATAATGACGGTGTTAGTACATTTTGTATGTATCTAACTGGACCAAGTAGAGAATGTTTGTGTTATACTGATTATTAAAACATATTCTTTAGGACATTAGAAATAAGATTTATGGTCTTAATTTTGATTTAATTAATATGAGCAAACATACATTGCTTTGTACTTTAATTCATTAAAGAGTAAGTTTAATTTATCGGGACAATAATTCTCAGTGAAGACAACTTATATTTGTGAAATATTAGTTAATGATAAAATCGATGCCTCGATTTAGAGAACGATGATGCACTTTAAGTAGGCTTATAAGGTTTCATTGTTATTTAAATAAATTGTCAGTGATTTATTTCATTTGATAAGCATCTTTAATCTTTACATGGGGAATATAAATTATTATGTTATGGAAAGTTAAATTAATAAAGAGTTCAATAATGAATTTTTAGTGAAATAATTTATGATTAATTATAATAAGAATATATTAGTCTTGTACACATTCTTATTATAACTTGTAGCCTTATTAATTTATTCTTGCAGTCCCAGCTGTGCCTTAATTATTTAGAACGTATGTGGATTATGTATTTTAAATAAATAATAAATTAATTTTTTAATTAAAATTTTATTTATTAATTTTAATTAAAAAAGAGATAATCTATTTTATTTAAAATATCAACCGCATAGATAACCGAACGATTAATCTTATCATTTGCTTTCCATACGAATAAGAGAGTTTTTTTTTTTGAATACACGTTAGAGATAATAGACTATTTAGAAAAATACCGGAGTCTCTCTGAAAAACAAGACATATTGTGTTTTTCTACCCACTCAGAAAAATAAGATTCATAGAATCAATTAAGGTCACACAGTAGAAGGCTGTAGGGAGACTTGAAGATATCTGGAAGAACACTGGTGAACGAATCTGCGCTACAACAGGTTTGTTCTTATGTGATCTGTGTGTGGTTTGCTTTCATACTTGTTTTCATCATAGTTTATTTCTGCTGCTTAATTCCTGGCTCCCATCATATATAATATTTTATTTAGGAGAAGATAAAAAAAGTATTTTTTTAAATGTAATTCATTAATAATAATAGCAAAAATTACAAATAAGGATATAGACGAAACATAGAACTTTACTATTAGTAGCTAATAGAGTTCGCTGATCTTTTAACGAATGAAAGGAATTCATATCCTTTTAAATAATGAAACTAAAAATAAGAAGTATAATATTAGATCTTTCCATTTGAAGTTGATTTTGACAAAACATATAAATCTTCATAGCAGCAATTAGTGCGTTAATTGATTTGGACATCAAAATAATAACTCATCTAGATTTTTTATATCTGGATTGTTTTTCCAATAATTTGCAATATATCACGAATGCAAATGAGTTTCTGCCGCTATGCTTTAATCGCATCAATGGAGGAACATGCCACACTATTAGGCTTCATCGATCGAAGATTCGCACCTGCAAATCAAGATCTAAAGTCTCTAACCGAATAAAATCAAATATCATGATTTTATTTAGTAATAAACCCTCATAAAGAAGGGACTACCCTAACAAAAAAGGGATAAAAAAACTCTAAATATAGAGACTACCAACAACCAACAATAATAAAACAAAAAAGATAGATCTGTTATAGAAAAAAATAGATCTGAGTTTATTGAAGTAAAAGAAGATTAAAAGCAAAAAAAGGTGAAGCTAAAGAGATAACAGAAAGTAGCGGTAGCCCTAACTAGGGTTAGAAAACTAGAGAGAAAAGAGAGAAAGATAGCGTGATTTAGATTTTTTTCAAGCTTTCTCTATATTTTCAGATAAAAAAGTAAATTATTTTTATTAATATTTTTTCATTATGTTTGTAAGATTTGATTGGATATATTTTTTAAAAAGTAAATTTTCAAATAGAATTTACATAATTAAACCGGAGATGGTAAATGGTTGAACATTTTAATTTTTTTTAAAAATATTTTATTAATATATTTATATATCTATGTACATTGAAATATTTTTTTGTTAGGTGAGTTTGGAAAGAGTTTTATTCTTAATAATAATATTTTATTTTTTTTATTACTGAAATTTGCAACTAATGTTATTTTAATTTAGTAAGAGATTTATCACTCCCTTGCAATAAATAGATGACTTATTGATCATTAAACATTTTTAATTTTCTTGATATATTTTCTCTTCTATCTTAAATTTGTTTGACTTAAAAAGAAAATAATATTTAGAAAATTGGAAAAAATTAGAATACTATAAAATAATAAAGAATTAGGGAGAGAATAGAGAGAAGAAATAGAGAGCAAAAGATAAGAGTGAGTCTTTATTAATGAGAAACCACACTCATATATATAGGGTATATGGGTGGTACATAATTAGGGAAATAGTCTTCCACATTAAATAGACTTATAGACTAATAATGAATAAGACTTGTAGCTTACATGAGACATCCACTAATTTTATAACACTTTCCATTGGATGTCAATTTTTTAAAGAACATGCCTCGTTAAAAACTTACTAAAAAAAACCTTGTGAGAAAAAAATTTAATGAAGGAAAAAAGAATATTTGCTCCCCCTCATAAAAATATTACTTGAGATCTTTGAGTTTGCGCATTCTAATTTTCTGCATTAACTTTTCAAAACTCGAAGTCGAAAGTGCTTTAGTGAACAAATCAGTAAGGTTGTCACTTGATTGAATTTGTTGAACATTGATATCACCATTCTTTTGAAAGTCATGAGTGAATGAAAATTTTGGTGAAATGTGCTTTGTCGTATCTCCTTTAATGTACCCTTCCTTTAATTAATATATGCATGCAACATTATCTTAATATAGTATTGTGGGGACTTCTCTTTGGAAAGATAGATCGCTTGTACTTCGAATATATTGAATTATGGACCTCAACCAAACACAATCTCGAGTTGCTTCATGGATGGCCAAAATTTTTGCATGGTAGAAGAAGTAGTAGCTATTGCTTGTTTTGCAGAATGTCATGAAATAGTTGTACCTCCATATGTGAATAAGTACCCTATCTGAGCCCTACCATTATATGGATTTGATAAATAACCTGCATCTGCATAGCCAATTAAATTTGATTTTGATATATTCGAATAATATAAACCCATATCCATTGTACCTCGAAGATATCAAAATATATGCTTAACTCCATTCCAATGTCTTTGTGTTGGAGAAAAACTATATCTTGCTAATAAAATTACAGCAAATGCTATATAATTTACAGCAAATGCTATATTAGGTTAAGTATGACTAGTAAGATACATAAGTGCCCCTATTGCACTAAGATAAGGTATTTTAGGACCAAGAAGCTCTTCATCATTTTCTCGAGGTCGGAAAAGGTCCTTTTTCACATTAAGCGCCCTCACAACTATTGGTGTACTCAATGGATGTGCTTTATCCATATAGAATCGTTTTAAGACCTTGGCTATGTATATGGATTGATGAACAAAAATTTCATTTGGAAAATGCTCGATTTATAAGCCAAGACAAAATTTTATTTTTCCAAAGTCTTTCATCTCAAATTCTTTCTTTAAATAATCCATAGTTTTTGAAAGCTCTTCAGGAGTTCCAATAATGTTTAAATCATCATCATAAATAGCAATAATTGCAAATTCAGATCCAAATTTTCTTATAAAAATGCATGGATAGGTAACATCATTTTGATAACCTTCTTTCAACAAATATTCACAAGGTGATTATACCACATGCATCTAGATTGCTTCAGTCCATATAGAGCTCTATATAGCTTAATCGAATAACTTTCTCAAGAATTTAATTTGTGCTTCAGGCAATTTAAGCCCTTTAGGGATTTTCATGTATATATCTTTATCAAGTGAGCCATAAAAATAGGCAGTCACTACATCCATTAGACACATTTCAACTTTTTCATGAATTGCTAGACCAATTAAATATTGAAGTGCAATTGCATCCATTACAAGAGAATAAGTATTCTCATAATTAATGCCAGGTCTTTGCGAAAAACCTTATGTAACTAGTCTTGCTTTATACCTCACAATTTCATTATTCTCATTTTATTTTCGCACAAATACCCATTTGTATCCTACTGGCTTAACATCTATTGGTGTTTCAATTATTGGTCCAAAAACTTTACGCTTTTCAAGCGACTTTAATTCTGTCTCAATTGCATCTTTCCATTTGGCCAATCATCTCTTTGTCTACATTCTTCAATAGATATAGGTTAAATATCCTCATCATCTTTCACAATATCAAATGGTACATTATATGCAAAAAATTTTGTCGATTTTATCTTATATCGATTCAACCTTTGTCCTGACTTGACATAATTTATTGAGATATCATCATTTTCAATGATTTCAGGTACTTGAGTTTCTTTTGGAAATTTATTTGTCATGTTAGAAGTTCTTCTGTACTTTGCTCTTTTAGAGCTTGGCCATGTTGAATATTTGCACCTTTTCTTATTCTAGGACTTTTATCCTTAGAACCGATTGGTCTACCACGCTTCAGGCATGCCTTAGACTCATTTGCACAGGCAGTTTTTCCTTCAAGGGCTTCAATTCTCATAGGAGCATTTGCAGTTGTATATAAGATTTAGTTACTCTTTTTTGGTAAATGCATTTGGCAATTGATTTGCAACATTTTGCAAATGAATTATCTTTTACACTTCCATTTCATACTACCTTATGTGAGGATCTTGATATGATAATGCTAATTCTTTCCAACTTATTTATTTTTCTAGCTGCTTATTTTCTTCCCCTAATCTTAGGAAAACTGATTCATCAAAGTGACAATCGACAAATCTACCTGTAAATAAATCTCTAGTTAAGGCGCTAAATATTTAATTATAGATGGAGATTCATACCCAACATATATTGAGGACCCATCTTTGTGCGTTGTGGTGGAGCAATTGGTACATGCACCATACATCCAAAAATTCTTAGATGGAAAACATTTGGTTTCTGGCTGAAAACTAATTATAAGGGAGATTATTTATGGTAATTTGTTAGCCTGATACGAATAAATGATGTTGTATGTAAAATAACATGTCCTCAAACATAAATGAGGAGTTGTGTTCTCATAAGTAATGGCCTTGCAATTAATTGGAGTCATTTAATAAATGATTCGGCCATACCATTTTGTGTGTGAACATGGGCAATGAGATGTTCAATCAATATTTCATTTGCCATGCAATAATCGTTCAAAGCTTGAGATACAAATTCGCTAGCATTATCAAGATGAATTGTCTTAATAGCATAATCTAGAAACTATGCTTTTAATCGAATTATTTGAGTAAGAAATCTTGCAAACCCTAAGTGTTGAGTTGATAATAAACATACATGCGACCATCTTGTAGATGCTTCTATAAAAACCATAAAATATCTAAATAGTCCACATGGTGGATGGATCGGTCCACAAATATCCCATTGTATATGTTCTTAAAATGCAAGTGATTTAATTTGAACTTTGCTTGGCGAAAGCCTAATAATCAATTTGTCTTGAGAACAAGCAGAGCATGAAAATTCATTAGTTTGAAAATCTTCTGGTTCTTCAATGAATGTCCATATGAGAGGACTCAAGAATTTTTTGCATCATTATTAATCCGGATGGTCCAAGCTATCATGCCAAATTTTAAAAGCACTTGGATTTGTAAACTTCTTGTTTACAATCATATCAATTTCAATGGTGTGAATATGCGTGTAATACAAATCGGAGGATAAAGAAGACAATTCCTCGAACACACATTTTTTATCCAATACAATATTTGTAATATAGAGATATTCCATATTATCCACATATTTTGTCTCAATGTGATATCCATTCAAGCGAATATGTTTGAAGCTCAACAAATTTCTACGAGACTGAGGAGAGAATAATGTATATTTAATAATAAAATTTATCCCCTTAGGTAGTAATATATTTGCTCTTCCGGAGCTCTTAATTATTCTTTTACTACCATAAATTGTATTGACATAAGCCTCATCCATTATCAAATGGGAAAAATACCTTTTATCTATAAGTATGGTGTGCGTTGTTGCATAATCAACGGTACATAAATCTGCATCCTTTTTATCGAATCCAAATAAGGATTGAGTTGCATACATAATTTTTTTACAAAAATAATATATTGTAAGGAACAAAATAAAAACAATAATAAATATAAATAAATTTAATTAATAATAATAATAATAATCAATTATAAATATAATTGAAACAAATCAAATATAAATAAATTTAAATATCTATTTCAAAAGAACTAGACATCAATTTAGAATTACATCAATTCAAAATTAAATATCTATTACTACAATAACTTTGAAAATGGAGCAGCCTTAAATCTACGGGCTAGTTGTCCCACCCTAAGAGGTGCTTGCAAGTCAGGGAGGAGATTAATCACTGTGTAAGACAGTGGATACCCCGATTATGACAAAAAAAAAAAATTGTGGCAAGTATTGGTTTCTAGGCCCACCAAGAACAGTGAGTACTTTAAGCTGGAATTGTCATGGGACCATGGACAATTCGGGTCATGTGAGACCTTGGTATTGAAAAGCGGCCCAATTTTTATCTTTGTGATGGAGACTATGATAAACAAAAGATAAAATTTTCAATGTTCAAGACGTTTTGGGCTTTCAGGGTGCTTTGTAGTAGACCCGATAGGCCACAGTGGTGGTACTGCTTTTCCATGGAAAAATAAAGATACAGTCAGGCTTATTAGTCACTCTTCTAACCATATTGATGTCCAAAAAAATATTGCAGGCTTACCTAGTTGGAGGTTAACGGGTTTTTGTGGATATCCAACTAGAACCTTACGCAGACAAAGGTGGGAGTTGCTTCGATCTCTTTGTCACAAGTCGTCTCTTCCCTAGCTTGTGATTGGAGATTTCAACGATGTGTTATATGCTACAGAAAAGGAGAGTCACGTCCCCTAGGCATAATGAATCCTTGATGGTTTTAAATTGGCCTTGCACGATTATGGTCTCTGTGATATGGGGTATTCTGGTTCTCTTTTCACTTGGTCGAATCGCAGGGTGGGTGGAAACTTGGTGCAAGCGCGGTTCCATGAGTTGTTAGTTCGGCGGGTTGGAGGCAGTGCTTTACACAGGCCGAGTTGTGTGTCCTACAGGCAATCGGTTCTGATCATCAGCCGATTTTCCTGTCGCTTGGCGTTCAGCTTTCTCAATACATGATTAAACATTTTCGCTTTGAAAATAGTTGGACGCTTGAGCCGGATTATCGTCAAGTTGTGGAGAATGGTTGGAATAAGGATTGTGTGGGTGTTTTGAAGACATAGATAGCTTCTTGTGGTAATTCGTCGCTGAACTAGGCTAATGGCCATCATCTATAGTTCAAACAAGTTCCCACTTCTTGTAAACAACGGCTTTATTTTCTGCAACGTCATTCTTTGGGGACAATGCCATCGGAATTAAAAGAAGGGAGGAGCCGTATTCACGTTTGTTGTCTCAGCGGTAAATATACTGGAAACAGCGTTCTAAGCAGAATTGGTTAGCTAACGGTGATAGCAATACTCATTTTTTCCATTTAATGGCCTCGTAAAGACGGACGAAGAATTCTTTTAAGTGCTTAAATAATGCTGCTGGATTTTTGGCAGACTGGAATTTGGGTTTACAGCAGCTGATTGTGGATTTTTATTCGGATTTGTTTATGACCACCGCTGGAAGTTATGAAGAAGTTTTGGACTGTGTTCAGGCGAAAGTTTCTCAGGCCCATAATGATTTCTGATGGTCCCGTTTACTCCTAAAGATGTAAAAGATGCTTTATTTTCCATGCATCCGGACAAAAGCCCAAGTCCTGATGGACTTAACCTGGGTTTTCTTCCAATTTTATTGGGATGTGGTGGCTTCGGATGTGGTGGCTGCGTGTTGAAAATGCTTGAATCAGGATGGACCTATCCTAGGTGATAACTCAACTATTATAATTCTTATTCCAAAGAAAAAGGTCCCAGAGACTATTACTTTGACCAATTTCTTTGTGTAATGTGGTTAATTGTGGGGTTTGTAACATGCTAGCTTATAGTTTAAAACATGTTTTGCCTGAGATTAAATCAAAGTGCTTTTATTCCTACGCGCTTAATTACCGATAATATAGTTGTCGCTTTTGAGTTATTTCATACTCTTAAGTGGAAAATGCAAAGTAGGGATGGTGTTTTGGCTTTGAAGACAGATATGAGTAAGGCCTAGATAGGGCGGAATGAATTTATCTGAGGGCAATGCTCCTAAAATTGGATTTTAATGGTTTATGGGTAGCAAAGATAATGCATGTTGTGACTTCAGTGCGGTATTCGATTGCATGATGGGGGGAGGAGTTCGGTCCAATTTTGCCCTCAAGAGGGCTACGATAGGGGACCTTGTATCTCCTTACTTATTTGGAAACTATGCAATAAATCCGATGTAGACGTAAAATTTGTTCTTGAAATTAAGAAGCAAAAAATTACAAAATACAAATTATATTTGTGATATAGTGAATACAATCTCTAGTGAAATCTTCTATTATAATAAAGATTATCTTCTGATTCTTCTCTTTGTCGGAAGCGAGATTTAAGGGTCGAAAGACTTGATTTTGAACACGATTCAACAGCCGAAAAGACTGACGTTGAATTGACGAAGAATGAGTGTTTGACGATTCAAGGGCCGTGGAGACTTGATTTTGAATTGACGTGGAATTTTGACTCTTTAGACTTGAGAGAGAACTTTTGAGTCTTGAGTTCGACAAAGTTTCGAGGCTTCTTTTCTGTCTTTTTCTCTACGAGTCCCTATGTGTATGTCTGTGAAGAGAGGTCTCCTATTTATAGAGATTTGAGGGAGTCCCTCTATAATTTGATTGGCCCACTTGGCAAACCCTCATTGGCTGCTGCTATGTCACCTAATTCATGTAGATGCCTGACTTACTAACTAGGATTTAATTTAATTGGTCCACTTGGCTAATTTTTATTGGACTTTACTACATTATTTATTTATGCAGTAAATGATATTTATCCAATAATTTTATTTTAATAACCATTTAAATATTTTCATAGGTTATTAAAATAAATTATTTAATTTTAACTAACCAATAATTTAATTGGCTAATTAAATAATTAAGTTAATAATTAAATTAACTTAAATAAAATTTAATTGTCTACAGATGCCTCCTCGAGACTTGTTCATAAATTTGCTT
>CANUEX010176289.1:0-82057 GCA_948099535.1 Jatropha multifida | reverse complement strand
CCATGAACATTTTTCAGGAAATAAAAATATCGATGGTTTATAAGACTCTGCTTTCTTCTCCGTAGAGATTCGAACATGTTAGTATGAATTATCTGTTAATATTTATGATTTTTCGCATATTTTATTTAACTCCGCAGTTAGGATATTTAACTAATATTGGGATATGTAAAAGAAATTATCATATGGTTATAAATAAATTGTGAAGTGTTCTTTTTGAATATTTGGAGACTATATGATAGAAATAGTTTGATCATATTATGACAAATAAATATTTACATGAGAATATATTTTTATTAAATGGATATGGATCCAAGTTATGAACAGTATTTAATATTAAGACTGGATTAGAAATGTTAACTCTGATTTATTTATGAATAATGTCATAATATGAGCTTACTATTTCCTTAGTCAAATGATAATAAAAATGAATTTTAATAGTTTAGGCTTACTACGGACTTCGGGAGCCTTAAGCTTACCTAAGTCCTAATACCGGTCCGGCCCACGGTTTTGGGTCGTAACATCACAATAAAAGATTTCTAAAAACTCAGCTCAATTTAAGTTATATCCAAGCTAAAAATGGTGTAGTCAGGTCAACTTCTTTCTTGTACAGAAACGGAAATAGTATAACATTTAATGATATAAATAAACTGCATAATTTATAAATTTTAATGATATGAGCAGTTAATATTTAATATAAAAAAATTAAAAATTATATTTTTATTAAACTAAATTATATTAAAAATAATTTATTAACTATAATGTTAGAGAATTAATAACATGATAAGTTGATGATTTATATAACTTTTAATTATTTAAAATAAATTATTTATTCATAATTTTTAACGAGTTAAATATTTTTCACATTAATTCTAAAATAAATCAAATTAATGAATTTACCCTTTTTCATTTTAATTCTTTTTTTATTTATCTTTATAAATTTTAAAATTTTTAAATCATGCTCCCAAACACACGTCTATTTAGTAATTTTACTCTAATAATCAAAAACACGGCTACATTTTTTAGTATTAACTATGCATATAAAGGAAAATACTGCTAGGATTAAAAATCTATTTGCAAATAAACCATTGATTGAAAACAAAAAAAAATATGAGATTCGCCCAATATATTCCAAGATAATAATAAATAGCCAGCGAAGAAAAGATTTGTTCTCAGGAGCGTGATTCATCACGTTAAGTATGAAATTTGAGCTACCCAATAGAAATAGTACGCTTGGTGGTTCAGTAAATTAGTAAAACAATTATGGTTAAAAGGTCTTAATTTGAAATCTCCAATTACTCACTTTTGAGTGAGAAGATGAACCAGACCATGACTTGATCGATAATTCTAGAAAATATTTAATCATGAATTGGTGATAGGAAAAATCGAACTTTTTTTTCCCGATGTATACATATAACTTGTGAATATAGCAATTGTGACTGGATAGAGTATCATCACAATTATTTGTTTTTGAATAATAATAATAATAATAATTTGTGCAAAATACATGTAAAAAAAATAACAAAGCTAAATTTATAACATAAATAAATTTAAAAATATCAAATTTTAAATTTATTACTCCATCTATTCCATTTTAAAAGCAACAAATGAAATTTCATTTTGTTCCAATTTAGGTGATTATTTATAGTTTTGAGAGTATATTAACAATTTTTATCAATTTTACCCATATTTATATTTATTTTTCTCTTTTTTTATCATTAATTTAATTGTAGTTAAATTAAAATTTTTACTACGCCCATGACTAAAAATTTTTCATCATATCAAGGCATGAACAAAATAAAAGGAAGTACTGCTCTGATATCGTGTTAGTGTTTTAATATTGGATAAAATTTAGCATTGGATTACAATAAAATTAAATGAGATTTTAAAATTTTTAAATGGTAATTTAGGCATTCTATTATGTACTTTTAGAAAATTAATGCATTTCAATCTTTTTCTTAATTTTTGTAAAAAAAATGAAATATTGCTATTAAAGTGGAATGAGTGAATATAATTTAATGGAAATTATAATTTAATTAGGTAATTATAAATTTGTGCAAAAAATTAGAAATCAATATTTGCCAA
The DNA here is from genome assembly GCA_948099535.1 of Jatropha multifida. Taxonomy (NCBI): domain Eukaryota; kingdom Viridiplantae; phylum Streptophyta; class Magnoliopsida; order Malpighiales; family Euphorbiaceae; genus Jatropha; species Jatropha multifida. The sequence continues at coordinate 79,975 of CANUEX010176289.1, read as the reverse complement.
CACATGGCCAAATTAATCAATTTAAATCTCTCTACAATATTTATAGACAAATTGGTGGTTGTAAGAATATTATCAATTGGAATGGTAGAGGTTCTGCACTGGAGATAGAGACCATTCATATAGCCTAAGACTCTGTCAATACGTTTTAACTATTTTCTATAATTCTTGTAAAAATTGATCAAATTATGAAATATTTTATTAATTTTTAAATAATTCAATTACCTTTTTTTTAAAAAAATAATTATCTTTTTAATCACCCTATAACTATATTCAATAATTTTTTTATTTCTCAAATATATATATTTTTTTAAAATGCTGACGCATGTCTGGTTTTGGTCACCGTTGAAATCTGGTGGAGGGCGGAACCTTGTGTTGTGGCGATTCTGCTGTTCTCATTAAACCAAAGAGGCGAATTTTAGCCTATCACTATCACATGCTGATGACTTCCATGCGGACTTAACTTTTATCAGTACTCCATTAGAAATATAGAATCTTTCTTTCGCTTGACAGAAGTCTAAGCTCTTCCCGCGAAATACAGTTGTTCATCTCCTTTTGATGGGCAAGAAACAGCACTTGGATTGGACAACAAAGTCCATTTCATCTTCAGGAAGTGAGAGAGTCTCTCTCTTGACAAAGGAGGTTTGATTTCATAAATTTCTTTAATTTTTTTTTCTTTTTTGTATTTTTATGGGATTTTTTTTTTCATTTGACACTCATGCTTGATCACTTTAAAACTGTTTTCTATTCTATTGGTGACGTCAATATGTATTTACCTTTTCTGGGTATTTGCTGAATCACTTTGATTTTCTGGGAAATATGTTATACATTAATTGTGTTTGGTTTGGGATAACAAGTTGATAGGCCAAGGATAGCTTCTTATTTGTTCTTGGAATCTTGTAATCGAGTTTTGTATTCACTTATTTTTTTATTGTAATTTCTTTGTTGAACTATTTATTTTGGTTGGGAGCTTATTTAGGTGTTTGATTCTAGTTGGAATGCTGCCATATCCTTAATGAAATGTTTGTTCTTGAAATATTTTGGTTATGTTCCATCTTGATTGTTTGGCTTCATATTTGTTTAAAATCCTTCAATTTGGGATCTTATAAAAATAAATTTTTTTAAAAAAGCATAATATAAGTTGAAGCACCCTGTAGTTTTTTGGTGTTCAATGTCTTGATACGATAAGATTATGATGCTGTTCTTGGCTCAAATGTTTGTTTTAATCACTATAAAATAAGGGAAATCGTAATCCCCTATGGCTTGTAGTAATAGGTGTGGAAAGGAAGTATTGTGCCATTATTGAACATGATGGATTATTTAAGCACTGAAGATGCTCACGTAATGTGCATAATGTTGTTTAGGCAAGGAGGAAAGCAAATGAAGACCAATCGCCTGATGGACCTCCAAATGATCTTGAACTTGGGGATGCAGTGGAGGTGATAACTTTTGAATGTTGTTTCATTCTACACATTTGCGTGTGCGCACACACATATATTTGTCGCCTTTTTAAGTTCTTTTTAAAGGCTAGCTAATGTTGTTTTTGAAATTCAGGCAGCAAACGTTGGATTTGGTAGAGTTTTTTCACTTGTAAGGACTTGCATTTTCATTATTTCTGAGGATGGAATCTAAAATGAAATATATGTCGGTCCATAATCAATCTTTAATTAACTTATTTTGCAGGCAAAACCAGATGCTGGGAAGCTAGTAGTTGGCACCATTGCCCTGCTGATTGCATCCACATCAAGTATTCTGATTGTAGGATTAACAAACCACAAAATCAAAAACTTGAAAGTGGGCTCCTGTCCCATTGAGGTCTCTGTCTCTTTAACATGTTTTAAATTCTTATATTGCAGCCCAAATTTGGTGGAACAATAATAGACATTGTGTCAAGAGATATAAGAACTCCTGAAAAGCAATCAGAAGCAATTGATGATGTCAAGAACACAATACTAGAAATTGTGCTGATAGTTGTAATTGGGTAAGACCAAGCTACTGTATCATTTGCCTCGTTTTCACACCATTGTTTAGACTTTTGTGAGGAAAGATATTTGCACAAACCCTCACCAACTTTCTTTCTTTAGAGCATTTAGCATTCTTGAAAGGGGTTAGAAAATCATAGCTTTCTTTTCTCTTGTTTTAGTTCTTTATGCACTGCACTTCGATCATGGCTGTTTGCTTCTGCTAGTGAAAGGGTTGTAGCTCGTCTGAGAAAGAACTTATTCACCCACCTAATCAATCAGGTGAGATCTCCTAGTTGTTGAACCTCTAAAAAGCTGGACAAACTATGAAAAATCATTCTGATTCCTGATCCACTCTCTTAATTGTCTCGTGAATTTAAGACCTATTTAAAAACGCTCTAAGCATTTTGAAAACAATAAATGTTTTATTCAGTGAAAAAATGAAGCATAACAAAATAACTGGTTAGAGATATTGGAGCCCATCGTTTAAGATACTGGTTTGCAGTTGCTTCTTCTCTTTCTTTGTTGCTAAGCATTTGAAACTGAACATGCCTTATTGTGGTTTTATTGCAATGATTTAACAGGAAATAGCTTTTTTTGATGTCACTCGAACTGGGGAACTTCTAAGCCGGCTGTCGGAAGACACCCAGGTCATAAAAAATGCTGCAACAACCAATCTTTCTGAGGCTCTCCGTAATGTAACAACTGCATTAATTGGTGTCGCTTTCATGTTTTCATCATCATGGAAATTAACATGTTGGTAATCTAAGCTGAAATTTCACAGGTCGTGTTTTTTATCCGAGTAATATTTTGCTCATTGTTTCTTTTTTTTTTTTCCTGCTCAGTGTTGGCTTTGGCTGTTGTACCAGTCATTTCAGTTGCAGTGAGAAAATTTGGGCGCTATCTTCGTGATCTATCACATGAAACTCAAGCTGCAGCTGCAGTCGCTGCTTCAATAGCCGAGGTTTGTGAGCTGCGCTTATCCCCCTTGCACGTGTATATATATATACCATTACTTCCATATTTGGTGTAAACATTCACAAGAGGAATATTGTTTTGAATACAAAAACTTCAGATGAATGTAGGAAGGTTTTTGATTCCTCTTTTCTTTAAGAAAATCTGCAGTTTGTTTAGATACACATACAATGTGGAAACCCAAAAAATTCCAGTAGTAGTTGGTAGTTTACAATTGTTCAGAATCTTAAATGATCAAGTTTAGATAATCAGATACACATTTTCTCCGCATATTTGAGTAGTAATTAGTTTTAGATAAGCATCATATATCGAGTAAATCTACTAATCTGAAGGTTTACTGCTTGATCCAAGAAGACATCAATAAACTTATGTTTTGGACAGTTACAATAACACTTATGAATGAAATAAATGAAAACCCTAGTAAATATTTTATTAATTGTTCTCTGCTAGGTTTGACCATAAACTATATTCTGGAAATTAAATATAATTTTGAACCCTTTTCATAGATATTAAGTGTTTCTTTTTCTTCTTTATTCGGCCCCTTTATTTTGCATCTATCCAATGCAATGCAACTAGACTAGCATGAAAATCGATTCCTAAGAAAAATTCATGTGTAGGAATCTTTTGGGGCCATTCGAACAGTTAGATCGTTTGCTCAAGAAGGTTATGCAATTTCAAATTATTCAGAAAAAGTTGATGAGACACTGAAGCTAGGACTCAGACAAGCAGTGAGTCTCTCTCTCTCTCTCTCTCTCTCTGATGAAGCCGTGAGTACAAAAATAAAAGGTTTACAAGCTTATCATCTGTGCTGTTTTTTTATCACAGAGAGTAGTTGGCCTCTTCTTTGGAGGATTAAATGCAGCATCCACATTATCTGTAATCATAGTGGTAGTTTATGGTGCATACCTGACAATAATAGGTTCCATGACCGCGGGCTCTCTCACTTCCTTCATTCTTTATAGTCTCACAGGTACTCTTACTTTGTTTGACTTGCCTGCAAAATGTGCTACCGCAGCTCACACGAATTAAACTTCAATTAAGAAAAATATTTAAATTTAACCTAATATTGTAGACTCTTTTCTGAATCTCCAAAAATTTGAGGAAAGCTTTGAATATCCGTCTAGATTCTAAACATCTATGTAGCACTGTTAACTGTCTTAGTAACTTTTTATGAGTGTATCTTGATTATTCTCATGATTTTCAAATCATCCTATTATTTATTTTAGAGAAATGTTCTATGCTCAAGCTAGCATATTTTGAATGCATCCAGTAGACAGCAAATAACTTGCAGCTTTTGATGGTTTGAATTAGTTATTTATTTTGGCCAATCTTTCTGCGTGCAGTTGGTTCTTCAGTATCTTCCTTGTCAGGATTGTACACTACTGCAATGAAAGCTGCAGGAGCTAGTAGGAGAGTTTTTCAGCTCCTAGATCGTGTCTCAAGCATGCCAAAATCTGGAGATAAGTGCCCTGTTCGGTTAGTCCACATCTCCCGCCCTCTCTATCTCATGCAAATCCATTTTACTAGAATTTAACTTCCATTGTTTTGACTGTATTTTGAGAATTGATGCGCTTACAATTTCCCAGTCATCAGTATTTGTGTGTCTGCAGTGGATATTGAAAATAAGTTCTCTTAATAATTTAAGATTAGATATAAACCAACCTAAGTTTGCATGCTTTGTGGGCAGTGATCCAGATGGGGATGTGGAATTGGATGATGTGTGGTTTGCTTATCCTTCTCGTCCTAGTCACATGGTACTCAAGGTAATGCTTCATCCCAATTAAAAATAAAAAGACTCACATAACTATTGTAATATTTACACGAAAATCAACTTATCTTCTGATATTGCTTGTTTCGTTTGACTTTTCATTTTGCTCCCTAATAAATGTAGCATATTCAGTGCACTACAAGCATTTGGAGTTTCTTGTGGTTGCAATATTTGGATGGAAACAATGCATTGATTTTTGGAAATTTTTTAACCTGACAACTGTTTCTGACCACCACTATTTGAATTCCAGGGTATAACATTGAAACTGAACCCAGGCTCAAAAGTTGCTCTCGTTGGTCCAAGTGGCGGCGGCAAGGTAACTCCAACACCACTTTTGCCACATCAGATGAATAAGTAAAAGAAAACCAGAACTCATTTATTGTTTCTATTTGCAGACAACAATAGCAAACTTAATTGAACGGTTCTATGATCCTCTGAAGGGAAAGATCCTACTAAATGGTGTTCCATTAGTGGAAATATCACATGAGTATCTTCACAGTAAGGTACCTTATTATAAATTCATGCCAGAATAAAAACCACTATAATGGACCTTGCAATGTTTCACCTGTACTTGCTTTTCATGAGGTGATGGATTTAGGCTTTTAACAATACCCGGAGTATTTTCCTCAGTGAAACCCTTTGTTGTACAAGCATGGTATTCATTTTCCTCATGATGAGTTTTTCCTTTTTTCTGTTATGCTGGCAACATTTCCTTTCTAATCAGCATCACAATTAACAGAAGTGGACTATGGCAAATTGCCACATTTAAGCTATATAATAGACAATAAGCGCGATAAATTGCCTCCATATGTTTTGGAACTTCTTGAAAAATTAAGTTTAATATATTCTGACACTTTAGATTTTTGTTGTTGTAAATTGTTTTCTGTCCATAAAGTGCTAAAAGTTAATGTATATCCCTTCTACTAGGCACCTACTATTTCTCTTTCTCATGCTTGCATGCACGCCCGCTCACACACACACACACACACACACACACACTGAGGCACAAGTCTTTGTTCTTCAATGGTCACTTGCATCATTTTGTATTCTATCAAAATTTGATGACATGAACATCTATAGATTTTCTAAGATATCCAACTTCCTATGTTTCCTGGGTTGCAGATCAGTATAGTGAGCCAAGAGCCAGTTCTGTTCAACTGTTCCATAGAAGAGAATATTGCCTATGGTTTCAATGGCAAAGCCAGTTCTTCTGAAATAGAAACTGTAGCTGTAAGTATCCAGTCAGCCTTCATATTTTCTATTTTACCAGGAATCTATCTATCTAATTTTTCATTTTCCAAATACTTCTGTGTGCTTATGAAGTGATGACACTGCAGAAAATGGCCAATGCCCATGAATTCATAGATAAATTTCCTGAAAAATATCAAACAGTGGTCGGTGAACGCGGGCTGAGGTTGTCAGGAGGCCAAAAACAAAGAATGGCAATTGCAAGAGCACTATTGATGAATCCAAGAATTTTGCTATTGGATGAAGCCACAAGTGCTTTGGATGCAGAGAGTGAATACCTTGTTCAGGTAGAGTTAGCATTTTCAGCCATAATTTCACTAAAAACTTTCATATGTATTGGTTGAGCCATTCTTGACTATTTCCTATTTTTCATCTCCATTTGTTGACTATCCCCTATACTTTACCTATCTCTTCGATTCTAAGTACAAATTTTGGAATCATTTTCCTTCTAACATGTTCTGTCAGAAAAAAGAAGTGTGTTGCACTAGAACCTGTTAAAAGATATAATGTATATGTATACTGACAATTCTTTTTACGATGGACCATAGGATGCCATGGATTCTCTGATGAGGGGCAGGACTGTTCTTGTTATAGCACACAGGCTTTCAACTGTCAAAAGTGCAGATATTGTTGCTGTTATATCTGATGGACAGATAGCTGAAAGCGGCACCCACGAAGAACTTCTCAGCAAGGATGGTATTTACACTGCACTAGTCAGGAGACAACTACAAGAATCCAAAACTGCAATCTAATTTTTTTTTTTTCCTCCTTCTGAAGCAATGAAATTTGTAACTATAGCATAAACATAATAGTTTGCTCCAGAAAGGGATAATGGCATGTTTGCCAACCTTTAGTTAATTCTGAAGATAGCGTTATTATGCAAATGGCTTCGAACCAATACTGGCCCTTTCAACTCTTGAAAAGGCTGAAGACTTTATATCTAAATCTGCCAATTGGATTGAAAATTTACCTAGAATTATAAATTTTTCATAATATGAAATTAGTTATTCTCAATCAATTGAACTCACAATTTATTGGTGGAAGCCTAATAATTTTGAAATATGAAACTAAGAAAGTTACATGGTCAATCCAAACATTATGACTTCTTTTTTATTTATAAATGAGTTTTATATGAATTCATTCCATTTATTTGATGTTGTTATCGTAAATAATAATTTTAAGGCGGATCCTATACCTGGTTTCAAGAAGTGAGATCCATGCCCCTCTTGTATTTCTCAATCACGTATTATCATTTTGTTTTAATCCAAATTCTTTGATACAGTTCGAAAAAAAGAAGCCGGCTGAAGCTTTTTTATTACTAATAAATAACGAATTTTTATGCAATTTGAAAAAAAAAGGCCAGTAGTTATAGTTATTGAATTCGATTGTCTAATATATATTTTTATGAATCAACAAAAATATTCCAAGAAGTAGAATAATTCAAATGTTTTATTTTAATCAAAAAATACTTATTGATAAAGAGCATAAAAACGAATAACAGAATCACTAATTCAAGAAGTTGCAGCGATAGAGTGAGAATTAGCAGAATTAATTTTACCAGTGTTAGTTGAAAAGGCTTCGACCAAAGCGATTAGGACACAATTGTAAGCTCAGTAATGAGTTTCAAGATTAATTTAAGGAAGAAAACTTTTAACAGTAAAACTAAAAGCAAAAAGGGTTGGAAGATGACACATACAATCAATCCAAGTAAATCATTCAGAATTGTATAATATTAAACAAGACTACAAGACTCCTCTGTCAAAAATTTTTCGAATACACTGGCTCTGGCTAAAACAAATTATAAGCGATGGTAACATATCGCGCACCAAGATCAGTCCCACCTATCTCCAGATTCATAGTGTCCTTGGAATGATATGACAAACAAAAAAATAACATTAACGAATCATCAGCCCTTGCATTGCCTGTGATCCATCTTCAGTAATCTTGTTAGCTTGGATGGTGCTTATAACATTCGCAATATTACCCTGGAAAATAAACAACTCCATAACAAATTGATACTAGAAAAATGCCGGTACAATGATTAGGATCCAAACAAATTATTAGTTTCCAAGATTTTCATTTGTCAAATACAGTAAAACAGAAGAAAATTAGATTAAATACAAGAGGGTGGATATTAATGATAGATGATGCGGATAACACCAAGTTTTAGTCAAGAAATTTTACCCTCCAAGCTGCTAGCTTTGTTCTAAGTGCTAGCCACTGATGCTGCCCAAATACCCGTTCAGTACAGTTACTGCACATCAGAATTAGACTCACCAAGTTAAAATCTCAAGAACTGTAGCATAATTTCTATGATCAGAAGCAAGCACAAGATGTTACCTCACAAGTACAACTTGATTCATCTGGTCCATTTTACAGTTGATTAACTTGGCAGTTATGGCCTTCACTACCCACAATTCCACCTCTTCATCATTAATCTGAAAAAAGAAAAAATTATATCAATACTAGTACAGACAAAGAAATAACACAATGTAAATCAGAATACCAAATTTTATCAATGTATAATAGTAGCCAGATTACCCGAAGAGTATCCTTGATAAGGGTATAGGGAATTTGACCAGATTCATGCGAGGCAAGATCCACCAATGACATCAACCTCATCTTTGCTATACAATCTTCATGAACAAGACCTATAACATGCAAGCAGTAAAACTCAGAAAAATCTTACAACATCGGAATATTAGCCAGTCCAGCAGACTATGTTGTTTTGAAGTAATATTTACCATAGCTTTTCAGTAAAGCAGAATTTGCAGCCTGAAACTCCAAATAGGCATCTAACCTCTGAGTCAGAAAGATCTTCAAAAGCTGGTATACTAATGCATATTGAGCGTCCTTTTCCAACTGCCCCACTGCAGGCATATCTAAGAGGTCACACTGCAATAGAGCCATACAGATCAATGTCTTCGCACCCAAAATTCAGCTCATCAGCAGGTCCAAGAAGAGAATAAAAGGAGGCAAAATAATTCAAATGTCCATGCAAATTGCAAAAACAAAGACCCAAATTTTAAAAGTAAAATACAATCAAAACAGCAGAAGAAATAGTCAGAGAACAGCATGTACGTCTGGTGGAACAGTATTGTAGCATATGCCAAAATAGAAATCATCTAGTAAAAGCCAAAAAAGGTCAGCTTATGGGTCTCTATCATTTCAGTTTAGACTAAACATGCTTAACCACATAATATAAGCCTGTAAAGCAAGACATGATTAATGTATGGTATGAAAGTCTGCTGCTTTTAGATAATTTTTTTCTGCAAAAATAAATGCATTTCCTTTACATTTAATTTACTGCATCAAAACAGGCAACATTACATGAGAAATATACCTGAAACATGTCAGGTGCCTTGACAAATTCAATAATTGTGCGCACAGCTTCCTCCTTGGCTTCAGCCATTGCATATGCATCCTCACCAGAGAAGGTTGCTAAATACTTAGTCAGGAATTTGAAAGAATCCTTCGCTGAGCTGTAAGGGGAGGGGGAGCATAAGAATATACTGATGAATATTACAAAACAAGAATATTTTACAGTGGCAATTGTATAGATGAAAAAGTACTTTTAGTTTCAGGCTCTTTGCTTCGTATCTTACCTCTTACTCTCTCTCAGTACATTAGCAATGTTGAGAAATAGCTCCCTCTCATCCTTCACCTCAAGATTCCATTCTTTCAAGAAGCTGTCAATTTTTCTGAAAGAAGGTATGACATGTTCTGTGACTTTTCCACTCACTGCCAAATCTAGGGCCTTCAGGTAAACATAAAACCGGCTGTATGTGTTCTCCAGTAGATTGTACAGGTTGAACAAGCTGATAAAACAGGCAAGCATAAGATTATGCTTCAAAAAATTTATAAACTAAAACTGAACTCCTCATTCACATTACATCTTTAATCGCAATGCAGGCTTGTCAGTAGGTTGCTGGATAATTTTTCCACATACAAGTTTTGCCATCTCAAGTGCTTCATCTGGACTTTCAGACTTGGTGACAAGATTGCAGATAACAGTGAAGATACACTCAAGTTCTGCCATAAGAAATTACAAGCATATTATGCCTAAGTGAAAAGTAATATATGCACCATAATAAAATGTAGATATAGAGCATAATATGAACACAAGTAGTTTATGTAATGGAAAAATATTGTTGGTTGAAAGTAGCTCTATCACCTTAACTCATCATTGAAAACAAAGAATTAGCCTCTGCATAACACAAGGAAGGGCTAAATAGATATCGAGTGCTGCCCACGCACTGCATTAGTGGAAGCCTTCTACAATAAACTGCCCTTATTCATTTTGAAGACCTCCACTAGTTTTCCTTACTCAAATCATAAAAAAAAAGCCTCTATTTTTAAGATTAGAACAGGGGAGGCAGAAGCAAAGCAACAATGTCACTTCGATAAGGCAAAGTTGTTTCAATTCAAATAAATCAAACATTTTGCAGTGAAGTTGCTATAACTGAAGAAACGGCAGCAAATCAAGCTATGTGCTTAGTTGTACAAACTTAACACGTGAGTTAGTCTTCAGATTTCAGTTCAAGCCAATCTCACAAGCCACACCCGCAGATAGGTTACAAGCACCTCCAAGGAAACATCAAGCAGAATCTATAAGTTAATAAACACCCTCCTATCCAAGTTTCTAAAAGTTAGCAGGTTTTGTGGCATCAATAACACATCAAACGCCATAAGACCCTCATTTGATCTAATTCTTCAGAATCTGAACAAACAAAACTCCAGCAAGTTTTACATGCATCTTCCTACTCCTATAAAGAGGTACAAGCAACCACAATAGTTGAATGTTTGACCATATGATCCAACTGATCCAATAGCAAACACGTCTCAAATAGATAGTATTAAATTATTTTCTCACATATTTGCTCAAATACATAGCATTGTCCACCTAATTAAAGCGTAGGGCTATCACCCTCCCCCACTCCCACAATCAAGTTTCCACAAGAAACGTATAATACTACAATTTCACAATCACAGATAAGAACCCTACCTTTCTCTGAGACCTTAGAGTTGGAAAATATCAAATCAGCAGAAGTGAGCATTAAACATGCCAGGTCCAGCCATCTGCCCATCACCATACATTCCTGTGCCTCCACACAAAGCCTAGAAACTTGTTGCTCTGCAACCTGAGCATCAAATAATACACCATTAGAATTCATTATAAATTACAGCATGACATCCAATTTAACAATCCACGAAAAAAAAAATCCTTAAAAACAAAAACGGCATTGCTTTTACGACAATACACCAATCAAGCAAGCCAAATACTCGTGCTCATAAATTATTTTGGAAAGCCAGTAATTACGAAAGACAAATATATATCTGAAAGAACTCTAATTTTTTCAATCTAATTGACCGACCAAAATCCATTCCATATATATTGAAACAAAAAGCTAAGACTAGTAAACCAGAGGCTGGTTCGTAAAGGACGATATAAGCGCAAATCTTTACGAGACAAACGTTTTAGATGTACCGATAAAATACTACTAAGTATATATGGATACCTCAGGACCCGCGTCGGCCCAGGCAAGCTTAGAAGTGAAACGGACGACGGCGAGGGCTGGATCTTCTTCGGAGGTGGGAACGACGGTCGTCATTGCAAGAGCTGTCTGCAGCGGCTACACTGAAATTTGCTTTCGCCGCAGAGAGAGAATGTAAAACCCTCGCTACGGGACCTTTAGTCTGATGGGCGCTGCAGTTCCTTTTCCAGTTTCTATCACTTATGCACGGTAAATCTCGTTTATAGGTTTTTATATTGTACAATAGACGTAGAATTGCATGAAAAAATATGATTCCTTGCTAAATTTAGACCTTGATAATAATCAATTTCATATATATTCTATTATTTTTTATACATAAAATTTTTATTTAAAAATATTTTTTTAATATATAGAATTATTTGTATTTAAATCAAAATTTGCCAAACTATATGAAAAAAACACATAAAAAAATATAAATTTAAAATAATTTGTTAAATGTTATTTTCTAATGCAAGTCAAATGGATTTATTTGAAAAATCTTGTTAAAAGAGTGTAAAATTTATTGTAGGAAAAATATTCTAGCTCAGTATATGAACTATTTGATTTCACTGAATAATTGAGATTAATAATAGACCATCAACAATCAACAGATAATCATTGCTGGTTCATAATTGATATTCAAATTTATTGTATCTAAAATTTTATTTATATTGTGTTAATTTATATAAATACTAATCTTTATAAATACCTATTATGCCAAAATTAATCACATCATATATCATTATTATTTTTAATAATTCTTGAAAATAATAACAACTACAAAATGTAAGAAAGGAAATTAAGATTTAGCAAGTGTTTAGACATTGAAAATCCACCATATTTTGCCTGAACCATAGTCCATTGACTACAAGGTCGGTATGTGGTAAATCTGAGTCGTAGGCGGTTAAAAATCAACGGTAAAGATTACTTAAAGGCAAACAAAATAAACGATCGTGATCAAATCCCACACGAACCATAAATATAAGAACACTTCACCCTTCCAGTTAGGGTTTCTAACGCTGCCGCATTTATCATCGCAAACACGTCTCGGCAGGCAAAGCTGTCAGCTAGAAGACTCGGAAATGGTACCCTCTCTCCCTCCCTAGCCATCACATGCTCGTCTCTAAATGTATATAGCATAGTTATATGTTTATATAGACGGTTATAATATATCTGATTCTAGAAATTGCTGTTTAAATGAAGCCGTCGCACAAAACTTTTATGATTAAGAAGAAGCTAGCGAAGAAGATGAGGCAAAACAGGCCTATTCCTCACTGGATTCGCATGCGCACCGATAACACCATCAGGTTCTCTCTCTTTTCTCTTTCATCGATTTCATTTTTGTTAATTTCCTTTCGATTGAATGTTTAATTCCACAAACTGTAATTGTTTGCTTCTTCTTCATTTTTGGGGAATTTGTAGGTATAACGCGAAGCGCAGGCACTGGCGCCGTACCAAGCTTGGGTTTTGAGGATGCTTTGAGTAATTCGCTGTTTTCTATAGGACAGGACTTCATATTATGGAAGTGAACGTGTTGTATTGATCTGAAAATATTAGAATTCGCAACTGATAGTAATTCTTTTTGAATTGATTATTGAATGCTATGAAGTAATTTTCTTGCTTTGGCCATCTTTTTTTGTGAATTTTTTGTTTTTTGCGACTATTATATTCATGTCCTCGTTATTGTTTCTAGGTGTTAGCGTTGAATTATGGGCATGTGAAACTTTTGGGTTTGCAAAGTAATCATATGGTATTTACTAAATTAGTTAGATGAACCATGCACGTAGAAATCCTTGCTTATGATTTTCTGGATGAAAAATATAGCTAATAAAGCATTCAAGCATAACAATCAATGGCTAAGTATGGTTATTAGTTATGCTGCTCTTCATTTCACTTCGAGTCTTTTACATATGTTTGGTGAGCTATGATGAAATGAAATGCAATATGATGTGATGGGAAAATAACTATTTCTTTCTTAAGTTTTACTAAATTAATCAATTGTATTTTTGTATATTAGATATTGAATTTTCGAAATTTGGTCCTGTCATTATTAAATGAAGATACTTCTGTTTTTTTTCTGCTAAACGAGGATAAAAGGTAAGAGAGAGGGGGAGAAATTAAACTATCCTTTTAAGGGCTAATTCAAATCATCCTTAAATGGCTAACTAATCAAACTAAATTGAACCATGTTAGACCGTGTTCAAAGGTTTTGTTATTTGAGTCCTCTTTTTGTGATTTAGTTTGATTTGTATTTTTTAATAGATCATCATTATTAATTTATTTTACACAGATCTTTCAAACTGAACTAAATCAAACTATAGGTTTTCATGAACATTGAGATTAGACAAGAATTTGCAAGATTGAAATTAAGTTTCCTTGAAACTAGACTAATTTTACATTACAAAGGAATATAGATAGATTAGTTCCCATTCCCACCAAAGAGGTAACCAAGAGAAGATCCACCCCCTGGGGCAGCATGGACTTTAGTGGACGGTCGATCCTGCAGCCATGTGTAACAGAAATAAATCAGAATCATCTTAATTAATTATTTATATACCAAATTTAAATCAAAATTTTGGATTTTACCCTTTGCAATTTTAAAATTATGATGTAGTCCTTGATCATTGTCTTTTGCAACCGTAAACAAAGTAGTCATTCTATTTATACTTTTTGTTGTTAAATGCCTATGGAAAAGGCCAAAATAATATTCATTCTATTTTTATTGTATTTTTTTTATGCTAAAAGTAAGAATTAACTCTTTTTTTTTAATAATTGTCTTCAGAAAAATGAGAAATTAATTAATTTTTTCTGTTAAAATTTTATAATTTGTTACCAGGTTTCTCAAATGACGAAAAAAAAAAGTCTTCATGCTCAACTAAATAACCTTACCTTATAATCTCATTGCATGCAAAAATACTATATCCCAAGTATATATCACAGATAATAGCTGAATTCGGATCATACCGTAATAAAATTACCACAGTTCTGCCCATCTGCTCGATAGTAATTGTTGGTAAGATTTCCATGTATGCCTGCCGGAATTTGCTTATCTATCGGTTGCAAAGCAACAATAGGTTTCTGAGAGGAAGGGCTTTTAGCAGCCTTATCATTGTTAGCACTCTCGCCATTACCAAATAAGTACCCTAACGAGCTCTGTCCACCGCCGGCGCTAACTCCACGGCCCATCTTTTCTTCTTCTGTTGAACCCAATCAAATGAGAACTGAATGGCAATCAAAGTTGGGAAAAGTATATATAGAAAGAGAAAATAAAATTGGTGCGATCTCCACCATCAAATTCAAATTGGACGGTTGAAATTTCATTATCTTATTATATAAAATAATCATGATTCAGACAACAATGTTATTGTTAAAGATTTAAGCTATATATGGGATTATTTGGAAAAATAAAAAATAAAAAATAAAAAATAAAATAGGAGGTGTGAGCTGGCTTCTGTTGTTAGTTTGCTTTCGAAGCTCTTGTGAGGACGGCGATGGTTCACGTGTCTTTCCTTACTTTTGTTCCGGAAATGGTTAAATAGTGAAACGGTAATACTGTTGTAGAAAAAGCCTTCTAATTTAATTAGATATTCTTAAATTTTAAAATAAAATTTTTACATTTTTATAATTTTATATTTATATATTTTTCATCATTAAAAAAATAGTCGATTTCACTTGAAAACCTGAGACCAACCCAGAATCAATTAATTCTGAACTAATTTTGGTTCCTTTATTTTCAAATCAATTCCGATTCGATTCTGGTTCAAACCAACCCAATCAACTAAGGGTTGAACGTAGAGTAGAAAACAAGCACACTGAACAAAATCTAAACTTGGACCATCCAAGACCACATTTATGACAACGATATGGCCAAAATAGCAGGAAAAATCATCTGTGTACAAATTATATACCTACCGAATCTCAGAAATCAAATCCTGAGCCACAAGGAACGTACCCTACAATCTAAAATACAGTTGTTGAAGATGGTTGCATGCATTCATGACAGACAGCTGGTATACATCTCAAATTTACCCAAAAAAAAAGAGAAAAAAAAAAAGAAAAATACAAACTTCTCAAAAAATTATGGCATTTTTTGATAAAGGACACTAACCCATATATTTGATACATACCCACACTTTACAAGCCACATGAACGTTTCATAAAATTTAATTAAAAGCTAAAACTTCATTAAATCAAATTCATATGCAAGGCTTAAGAAACCAAAGCAGGAGGAACAGCTCTCCATTCAGTCCCTTCAAAGCTTGGACTATGCTTAAACTATCAGACTCAAAAATCACAGATTGAAAACTTTGGCGCTTGGCCCAATTGAGAGCTTCTTTGAAAGGCTGAAGCTGTTGGGACCTGCAAGTCCTTGCACAACACCATTCCAATTTCCAATCAGCAACATAGTTTCATTATCATCCCAGCCAACCCTTTTGTTATTAACTCCAGCGGTCAAAGATGCATCTGTATTGCACTTCGAGTATCCAGGAGGAAGACACTGCTACCTTACAACATTTCCCATATATATAGATGCATATTGATTGAAAATGATATGAAATATATAAATTAATAACAAATAATCTGCTGTCACAATAGCAATAGCAATTCAGTGGTCAAATACAATTATCAATACTTCGAAAAGGATCCATGATATTAATATATTTTTTCAACACGTAAACCTTTTTATAGTTGCATTCACTAATTAGTGCAAAAAGG
The DNA here is from genome assembly GCA_948099535.1 of Jatropha multifida. Classification (NCBI taxonomy): domain Eukaryota; kingdom Viridiplantae; phylum Streptophyta; class Magnoliopsida; order Malpighiales; family Euphorbiaceae; genus Jatropha; species Jatropha multifida. The sequence goes on along the minus strand of CANUEX010176289.1, from coordinate 63,776 downwards.
TAAAGAAGTCAAGAACCAAGGAACAAGCTCTCATCTTAGGGTATTCATTACTTTCCTTAATGGTGGTCTTGAATTCAAATACACTGCCCCAACAATCAAAAATAGGAAACCAAGATCCAAGGAAAATGACTTCAGTTACTCTCTTGCGATTCTCATAGTATGAAACTTCACTACCACAAATAAAATATGAACATTCTCTTCTTATCAAGAGAGGAGGGAAAAAAGGGAGACGGGAGATAAATTTTGCTCTCTAATGAAGATGGTTGACATTTTTTATGAGAATTAAGCTTCAGACAACAAATATTTTAATGTTGTATAGGCATTTACACAGCCACCCAAATCTTCTCTTCTAACCAGTTGCAGAGAATGCGAGCAGCAACTCTATAGCATGTCAATTGAACTCTCAAGAGACTCTTAAGAAGTCATCTAATAACCAATCTATCAAGATTAAGGCATCTTAGAAATCTCTACCAATATCTTGTGAAGGGCTTGAGGCTTTGAGAAGAAAGGTGAGTGGTCAGCACCTTTTAAACGGAAAACCTTTTCTGGGGGACTTGAGTTTATCATGCTTTCCTGTAGTGCGACGGGTATGGCATTATCTTCAGGAGTTTCTATATAAAACCGTCTGACTGTTCCATATTTCATGTCAGAAAGACAAAGCTTCTCCAAAACTGGTGCAAAGGGTATTGGCCTCATTGAAACGGATGCTAATGCAACATCCTGAGCCAAAAAACACAAAAAAGAGTGTAAGCAACAGGAATAAAAGATAAAGACACAAGACATGTTCCCATACCCAGGAATATATGGAATCAAATTACAAGACGGCCAAGGAATGTTTTTACATATCTTTTTAAGAATATACTATGGGAACTACAGAAACATACTCAAGAATTCGATTCACAAAAAAATAGAAAAACACAATTTGAAACTGATAAATCAATCCAGACAGAATTAGACTTGTGGGATTTGATATGTGTACACAGGTCAATTTGTATGAAGTTCATTAGGTGTGACGTAGGATGAACCCCATGAGAGTCCCATATATGTGGTCTGCCATCTTAAAGTTCCGATCCATGGCCACAACGGATCTAAAACTAATTTTCAGTGGAGTCATTTATTTATTTTGATTTTTAGTGGGGTCAATTAGATTAAAAACTCTAAAATTTTTCACTTAATACTTTTTACAATTTTTTTATCAGTTAAGTCCTATATATAAATTTTTTTTAAAAAAGTTGAGTGGGGTCAATTGACCCCACTTCGTTGGCTCTGGAGCCGCCCCTGACCACAACCCTAGACTCATGTGTAGGTGCTATCATTTTGATCCAAAATGGCAATCCTATCAGAACAGTTTCAGATTGATCTTTTTTAAATTTCTTGTATTTCAATTTTAGAAACCTATTGAATATCCAATATGAAGTAATCTATTGACTATTCATTATGAAGAAGTATAATTCCCTAATTCTCTAATAGAGTCAGGAGGAAAGAAAACTTAATACCACAACTATAGATGGTCTTACTACTAAAAAACTTAACTGCACATGGCATTTTAACTAGCCTGTCCACCTTCCAAGATGTTATGTTTCAAATGAATAAATTTTAATCACGTTGTGCCAAGCTAAGCATTGCCAAGATTGTAGTCCAAGTCTCTCAATAGTCATATTAAATTGATGATTACAAAGAGTCAGTATGTCTACACAACCAGAAACCCCATAAGACTCCTTTAGATGCCATTGTGCAAACTTTATTAAGTGCCTGTATGCTCTTAGATCAGCATGATCCAATTACCTTTTTGCATTTGTTGGGACGCCTGCCTGAGATACAAAAAATGAGGTGACCCATTTTCCATCTCAATCACTAACATAAGTTACTTCCCATATCAGTAGGGCAGTTGCTAGCCTGGAGATAAAATCCCAAGACCGATAGGCAATGATACACCAGATCAAGGACCATGTAGTACAGTAGTAGACTGCCTCTCAAATTCTAATAATGACAAAAAGCAAAGAATGAGGTCAGGCCATACCTTTGCAGGACTTTGGTTGAACAGCAACTCCTTCAATAATGATTTGTCCAGGTTAATGGCAGTCGGAGGAAGACTGTTCCCATTTGCATAAACAAATATCTGTGCCTGTCGCATCAAATCATTTGAATCTGCCTGCAACAAATTTTGAATTAGTAAGAAGGACAAAAGGTGAAGAAAAAAAAAGACAACCACTTATCAAGCAACAACATTAACAGGAATATTCTAGAAAGCTGAGATGGGTGGGTTATGTCTAAATATAGCTTCAGAAATGGACTTGCAAGCTAAACAACTATCAATTGCATCTCAAATTATCCATGCATATGTAGATCCTAAGGCCAGTACATGCGCTGATTTCCTCTCCTCAAGACTAACCACAGTCAACTAGGTTGGATAACCTCAGTCTAACATAGAGAAATAACTTCTGTGAATCCAAAATGGATCTTATCAGTAAACCATGAGCATGTCCCACAGGAAAATGCAGAAATCTCAACACTGTGTATGGCTGCAAACGACTCTTTAAATGATCTAGGAAAAAAAAAAAGTAGTTTTTGTTTTGCTACATGCCTTGAATAGTTGATTTATACCTTTATTAAGAATATAAAACTGAGCCAAGCTCCAAAACAGCATCTCTTTAGTAAAAATTGGAAAAAAAAAATAATCAAGCTACACACAGATACTAAGGAAAGCAATTCATACTACAGGGGTAAATTATATTAATGGTCACCTAACTTTACATTTAATCTTATAAGTCACATAATTTCAATTTGTTATTTTTCAGTCACGATTTTTATTTCAATAGATGGTTACTCACCGGAATTCAATCATCTCAAACACTAACATGGTACTAAAAATAAAATATTTCATTTAAAAAAATCACATTTTACCCTAATACATTAATTTAAAATTTACATATTAATTTATTTAACAAACAATGTCATTTAAAAAAATAAAATAAAAAAAATTTCATTCTACCATTTGTATTATGTAGCATTTTTTTTTCTTGTCTTTCCTTTATTCCTTCATAATCTTGATTTTTCTTTTGTGAAATATGTAATATTCAGTGTCATATTACCATTCCAATTATTGGATTTCAGAAGGTGACCTCCTGTTGAAACAAAAATTAAAGTCGTGTGACTTAAAAATTACATTGAAATTATATGACTTTAAAATTAAACGCAAAATTAAGTGGCCATCAGTATAATTTACCCCATACTACGGGTATCCTAAATTTTGTTTCAATTAATTCACTATAAGAAGTTTCTTAAAGCACACAAAAATATTTTCAAATCAAGCATTTCATTGAAATGAATGAAGATTTTACAAAGGGCAAACCTGTTGTGAGAACATATCAAGAGTACTCTGTCCATTAGTCAGCAAAGCTGCAGCAATAAAAATAGCTTTTGAAGTTCTGTAAGGAAATAACTCCATTGCATATGATATACAAGCACCACCAAAATCATGCCCCACCAAAATCACCTGCATAAATTAGCACAATTCTCAAGAAAAATTGTAATACTAGCATCAATGTATTCAAGCAAAAACAAATAACTAAAACTGAACCATGAAAACTTCATTAGAAATGCAATATATTTGCATGCTAAAAGCAGGGGATAATCATCATCAATCTTGTCTTTAATGTGAAAGAAAAAGAGAGGTGTGTTCGTTAATGTAGAACACCTTCCAGCTCAAATTAGTAAAAGGAAATCATGTACTGGAGTATTTCAAAAAGCAACTAGTGGACCCAAGATCAGAAAATTTCCGATGATTTTCTCAAACATTAATTCAAAATAAGTTTTGAAAAAACAATAGAGTGCAAAGTACAGTTTCTAGTCACATTGAAGAAAAAAGTTGTGGCTGAAAGGTATCACATGGCAGAAAACAATACAAAAATAGTAACAAGGATGTGCATGAACCTACAATATAAAAATAGTAATAAAGATGTGCATGAACCTATCTCAAAAAATTTGAAACGGTGTATATATATAATTGTTGATGCTGGTTCTCATAATTTCGTGGTAATTGATAAAATATTTCAAACCCAACTTCTACTAAGAAAAAGTAGCACATATTAAAAGAAAGAAAAGAGCAACAAAGACATAGTAAATAACCTTCTCCCCATCAGCAAGATTCTCAAGAAAGTCAGTAAGAGGCTTTACATATTGAGAAAGACTGGTAATGCAATTTGTATCAGAAGAATGAATCCCAGAGCCAGTTAAGTCTATGGCAGTAACTCTGAAGCCACCCTCTTCCAGAAGTGCTATTGTTTTGTACCAACACCAGGCACCAAAGCCTCCCCCATGAACAAGGACAAAATGATTTGTGTCAAGGCCATCAAGCTTGATGTCCTGTTGAAAAGGAAAGCAGTTAGGAAAGAAAATTGAATTTGACAGAGCAGAAAACTGTGAAGCATAAAACCCAAGCATTTTGCTTCAGTATACGATTTTAAACTGTTTATCAAATCAATCCCAGGGTAAAACCCCCTAATGGGATCTTATGCTGAAAATTTATAGAAGAAACTCAAACAAGGTGCTAAAGCCACAGAAAAGTAGGAACATAAAAGACGGATCTTAACATCTTATGGTAAAATAACCTATACACACCTAGATGTCACATTGAATAAGGCATATGAGAAAAAAATAATGTCAATTGCCTGGGATGATTCCCAAAGGATAAGGGCATGCCTAAAGCACTCAGATCCAAGTACTCGACATTATTCTACGTACACGAAAAAGTTTTAAATGGACTAGAAGATTTTAGATTTTAGAGTACAATATAAATTATACCCAATTAGCCATAATCTTGGATTTTTTTAGAACCCTAAAAATTATAATTTGAAACTGTAGGCCATGACTTAAGCATCACAAAATGAAAATTCTAATAACATAATTGTACAATTTCAGTTGCATTTCTAATAGAATTTAGAAAGCAAATGATTTTGAGTGCCTACATTTTAATTTTAATATCAATGACTAATTCAGATGCATAAACTCCAACACAAGACACAAGTAACATATGCATCCAAAAATCTAAATGAGCACAAATGAATTAACTCAAGGAGTTGACACAGTTTGAAGTGGCCCATGGCAGAAGTTAAAGATGAACATATGAGTTTGTTCCTCAACAATGTATCTTTCAACTATTTACATGATGATCCACTGATCTTCTTGCCATTTAAGAGCAAATGAAAAAGAAAGAGACTGCTAAAAGTAGAAGTTTATACTCAGAATTGACAATTTCATTTCCCAAAAGCCTTTAGATATCCACATAAAATTTGTCACTAGAAAAGGTAAATCTTAAAAATATCACATAAAAAGAATAAAAAGGATGAAAGACTGAATATTAATTGAAAAAATATATGTAGAACCATTGAAGACCAAAATTTGCAATCTTCAGAAACATAAGGCAAGCAAGAGACTATTAATCCAACTAATTAGTCAATTTAGGCCTCCAAACAATCAGTATACTTAATAAGAAAGTAAAATGATCATTGAAGACCTAAAATTTAACATCTTGGACCATCACTATCACTCCCAGAGTAATCAATGCCAGTACATACACAAATAATCAAACTCATTGACCAATTAACAGAAACAATAATCATATCCCAAAATTGACAAAACCACAAGCACATAATCCCACCAATTCATGATTAACAGCATATACAAAAACATCGGCATAAATCCTATCATTTCCATAAGTTAAAAGTGCCCAAAACCATATGCCTGTCAATGTATATAAACGCTAAACGACATGAACCTGGTTAACAAGCTGGTGGGGCTGCAACAACGGGTCAGTAAGTGACCGGGCCCTCGAACTGGAGCTCCGGGGCAACTGGGTTTTCTTGGACCCGGAATTATTCGGGTACCGAAGGGATGCCGACCGATCAAACGGCAGTATTCCAGTCCCGTTTTGTTGTTGCTGCTGCTGCCTGAAAAGAATGGCTGCAGCTAAAGCCTGTTCCTGAATCAAAGAGTCAGTGCTGTCTTTACGCATGGATCGGACACGGTTCCACCGGTTGCTGGAGTTGGGCACGGACTGCGGGTTACCCTGTAAACGTTTTGTGGGTTTCTTCTTTTTCACTGTTTTGGGTGCGAAACAAGTGCAAAGGTTGCCCATTGCTTGTTCATGTATATGGAAAAACTAGAAGGAAACTATATATACATACGTGTATGCATATTAGATTCCTACACAGACTATCAAGGTGTGGAAGAAGCGACAATAGAGAAAGTAAACACAGGCGGGTCCGGCAGGACTCAAGTGACTGCCACGGCGGTCGTGCTGACGGCTGCAGACTACTGAAACGTTTTAAAGGAGAGGTTTTTATAGGAAGCTTCAAGTTGATGACAAAGATGCGTTATATGTTGGGTTGTGTAAACTTTTCTCTCTTTTTTTTTTTTTTTTACTTTTCTTTTTCGTTTATTTTTTATTTTTTTGTTATTAACTATATAGGGTGCAACTTTTTCAACTTTTGTGATTGAGGTCAAACAAAATTATTTCATGGGAGTAAGTATAATGTATGGGGATTTGGGGAGGTGGCACCTAGCAACCAAGCTAATCAATATATAATTGATGTTTAATTGTGATTAAAGACGTTAATTTATCATGTAGAATCATAATTTGTCCACATTTGGATTTTGCTTAGTCAAAGATGTTCTATTTGTATTTTTTTTAATCTTATCTTATGCTAAAAAATGGGAAAAAAATATCCGTATTAGATATTGTAGTTTTCACTTATTAATTATGTTTCTTTATACAATATATTATACATATTCATATGCTATAATAGGAATTAAACTATATTTTATAATAAAAAATGGAACGGTTTATCGTCTTAAAACGTACATTCCATTATCATTTTATGCCTTACAACAATTTATTTTTAGATGAATGAAATGACATTTGATTTGGATTATAGAAGGAATTTGGTTTACGGAAATTTTATATATTTACTTTCCATTTCAAAGGATGAAAGTTTAAATTTTTATAAAAAATTATATAACCTAAAAATTAAAATGACATTAATACCCTTAATCATCTTACTTTCATAATATCAAAAAGTTTTTAAGACAAGTTTACAAAAGAGGAATGCCAGCCTCTAATTTTTTCATAGATTCAAAAAATATAATTAAAATGGTTAAATCATAACTGCTGGTTAATTTAATACTCCGACAGTTTTTTTTGCTAATCTAAGAGGCGTTTTAATTAGTTATTTCCTCCGTTTTTAAATATTTATTCCGTTTAAAATTTCACATTTTTATTAAAACCATTAATTTTTTAAAATTACAATAAATTATTAAGTGAATTTACTGTACTATCTTTGATTCGTTCAAATTACAATAAATTATTAAGAAATAGTAGTATTTGCCGATAAAGATATGCGTTCAATATAAAACGGAATTGGAAATTGCAAAGGTTATCCCTTTATAAAAAAGGAAATAAGATTATAAATTCCTTTATCTCACACACATTCCCATAATTTGATTTTCGCATAAATTAAGAAAAGAACAAGTTAATATAGTTAAACTATAGTTTTTTTTTTAAATATCCCTATACAATACTAAAGATGTATGTACAATTGAAATAGAAATGTAAAATGATGTTTTAGAAAATAAAATATGATTGCATTTTGGGATGAATGGAAAAAGAAAATGAGCTTTGATAATAAATAAAATAATTTACTCCTCTCATTCCATTAAATTTGATAACTTTTATTTTTTTATTCAATTTAAATAGATGATATTTTTAAATTCAAAGTAACATTAATTATTCTTTCCATCCTATGGTTCTTATTCTACTTTTCTTTTTTCATCGCGGCAAATTATTTTCTTATTTCATATTTTAAAAATAAATAATATTTAAATTTTATTACTTTACCTTTATTTAATATACTTATTTGTCAGTAAATATAGAATGTATTAGTATTAATTATAGAGGGAAAATGTATTTTATTCAAACTTTACTTTTACTTACCATAAAAAAGAATTTTACTTTTATTTATATATCTACGCTAAACTTTATTTTAATTAAATGAACATTAGTTAAAGAATATTTTAATCATTTTCTCTTATTCGTTTCTAGAATTGAGATAATCAATTATTTTTTTAATTCTCCTGAAAAATAAAAATGTGTAGGAGCCAGTGAGAAATAAAAAATAAAAAGTGATTGAATGGGGAACGTTATTCTTGCCTACCATAGGTTGTTTCTGCCACGTGGCTTTGATTTGGCATGACGTGGCGCCACTAATGCAACAATAACAATTTTCTACGGGACACTGGATGGAAGCTATAATTAGAAAAAAAAATATTTCCATACCTTTCTAGGCGTTAGAAGAAGAAGGATTAAGTTATATATATATATATTAATACTAGCTTTCTTCTATTATAATTGGTGTTTAAGGCGGTACATGAGGATTGAGTTGGTATACGAATGAGTTAGTACATCGGTAGTGAGCAAGTGTCATTTATAACTAATGCTTACTCAGTGGAAATATCATTAGAAAAATAATAAAATTGAAAAAAAAAATGAATATATCAGTTTTTTAAAATGAGAAAAATGAAACTGGAAAATCTCACATGGAATGGGATGATGACAGGAGTCTTTACTACTTTTGGGATTTTTTATGATTATTTGTTGGGAGTATTTAGTTATATATATATATATATATATATCTATATAGAATATTTATTTTAAACTCACTCGAGTTCAAAAATTTTTAAATTAACTTGAAGCTCAAATTAAACTCGAGCTTAAAATTTTTAAATTCATGGAATTTCAATTGTTTCAAAATAATTTGTGCTCCACTTAACTTCTCTGCTCCTGGAATCAACGCGTTATTCTATTTTGGGGAGTTCTTTCCAACCAAAAAAAGAAAAAAAAAAAACTAAAGGCTAGAAATAATTAAGGCATCTTCTTTTCCAAGTCCGTTAGCTTTTTGAATGCTATTCTGTATTTATATGCAAACTGGGTCAGCAGCACAATTTGGCTTCAATCCAAAAATTGGATTTAACTGCGTTGATTTGGAAATTGGAAATTTTTTCATGCCCTCTAATTATTTTTTCTGGTTCCATCATTTTGACAATTGCTTCTTCCCATAAGGTTATTTTTTTCTATTGATCACTCCTAAACCTAATAAAGGGTGTCAGCTAACGTCGAGGGTGCGTCGTAGCACTCAATTTCTACTTATTATGGATATGATGAATATCCTTTTATTGGTTGTTGTTACATTTGCTATTGAGAGTTGAGAGGAAATATTATGTTTTCGACAAAATAAATAACTCTTTAGACTTGAATAGGTCATTGCAAAGACTATCGTAACATCAGTGTAACTTTCCGCACGCAATTATGTGTGAACTCTTCATACTTTGTTTTCATCATAGTAGTTTGCCATTATGAAGTTTTTCATATTCTAAAAATAAATATTACTGAAAAAAAAGAATAACATGTTTTCTTGTACGATGTAATGAAATTTTAAATACAAATAAAAAAAAAAAGAATTGCACATGATTCATGGATGAAACTTCAAATTCAGTTCTACTACCATACCCATATTTTCTTTTGAGTGAAAAAGAAGAAAGAGCACGAAAGGATTAAGATATGTAGTTGGATGATGATGAGTAACATAATTGCAAAGTGACTAAAAATCATATATGGTCCCCAACACTTTCCTTTGTAGTCCAGAGGAGTTGCTATAAAAGCTGAAATTTGGAAATTTTAATTTCTTTAAACGGTTTTGAAGACTTTGGGTTCTCAAAGCACTGCATAAATGGAGGACGGTGGAAAGTAGTGGTTTACAAGCTAGTTTTTGTGCTTGTATTTTATAAATAGCCTCCCTCCTCCCTCCCATGACTTACCTATCAACTTTCCAACTATGCATGTATTAATTAATTCATGCATGCACCTTTTCTTTCTCTCTTAATTATGTTTTAATCGCTCTAATGATATTCTGAATTTTCACTGTGAATCGCGGTATTGCATACATCAAATTCTTAAATAAAAATGTATTTTTTGAACGATTTAAGAAAGTAACTCAATCATAAGTACGCATTTGCAGGCTTAACATCTAATTCTAGTTAATAAAATTAATTACTTAAAGCTTTTTTTTTTACTCTCTAGGAGTAGGACCACTACTTTCTGTATTACTCCAATAAGCATTAAGCACCAAGGCATCATAAGAAGGCATGTGGTTCCTCTCTTATATCGTATTTAGATATTCCATTTTCATTTTCATTCTAATTATTCTGTTTTAATACGTATATATAGTTGTGTAGTAAAAGGAACTTATGGTCTTGTAATTATAGCATACATGCTGTGCACATCATCCTGTAGTGATCCCGTTCAATGTTACACGTGTCAATTCCGCTTTAAAGGTATGAGCAGATGATTCAACTAACTTAAATAAGTTCATCTTTCACTTTGTTCTCATTGTTTATAAGCAAGCCAAATAAATGGCAAGACTAGTGTTTTGAATAGTGTAAGGATATACCATCATGCTAATATTATTTTATTTTTTGCACATATATAAGTCGATTTAATTTTTAGTTTATAGTTTATTTTATATTTAAAAAATAATTTAATTATTAATGAACTAAAATAAACCGAGTGATTGTCAAAAACTCTCAATTCAATCATAAAACGAAAGTCATCTTGTTGATGTACCTATATCTGTGGTCCAAACAAGATTTTTGGACCACAAAATACCATCAGGAAATCATGATGATTGGTGATGGTTCTTAAGAAGTGGACTATCACTTGTGTGCACATTAAATGAAAATTTTTTTCCGTACAGTACGGACAAAATGTGTCAAATTGGTGACATAAATGATTAAGGTTGATTACTCTAACCAGTTAGTATTTAGATTTTTATCAATAAATTGTAAGTTGGAATGTAGTCGAGAAGAAAGGTTTAAGAATACTAAATTTATTGCATTGTGTATTTTTTTTTTTTGCCGGACATTATAAGAGTTTTCATTTGATACCAGTCAAGAAAAGAGAGTTATCTATATATTATAGTTTATCGTGTTATTTCAGCCTATTAGATTTTCCAATGGACGAGGAAAAAAAAAAAAAAGGTTTGATTACATTTTTTTTTTTTTTTTAAACTTCCCTTGACATGCACAAGGACGGAAAAAAAAAAAAATTTCCAGCAGGAACAGAAAACAAAGTTAATGAATATTCTATTGGGTTGGGCTACGAGACTAAGCCCAACCGAAATGGTCAAGTGTTGGACTCACAAGCAATCCAGGTTTTTTTTTTATTTTTGAGAAACAAAAAAAAAAACTGTGAAAGACAAATTGGAAGTTGTTATTGTTAGTTGGTCAAGAACACAACGAGTGGTCTTGTCATAATATTTTCTATTTCAAAACGTAGCCGTTTCGAGTTAACAGATAAACACAGCTAGTTGTGGTTTCGAGTTTGTCTCTGTCTCACTCGCCGTATGTCAGACCCGGACCCGAAGTACCAAACCGTAGATAAGAGAAGTTGAACTTAGAAATTGCGCGTTTGTTTCCGCTCTTTTTTCGGCTCTTCGGTGTCTCCACGTTCATGCTTCTTTAAGTCAAGTCTTCCTCCATCTCTCCTCATATCCAAACCCACCAACACGACGAAGGTACTGACGTTCTCTTCAATCTCAACTTGAGCTTTATCTTGTTTTCTTTTCTTCCTTTTTTTGTGAATTTTCTTTTTCAAAAATTTATTGTGAGAACAAATGGTATTCATGCGATTCTGTTTCTTAATCTTGATGCATTTTTCTGATTATAAACGTTATTTCTTTTTTTGTATTTGTGGGATTTCTCTTATTTTCTATTTAGATTTGAATTTATGCGGTTTCTCTTTTAGAATAGAGAAGATTTGGCTTAATGTATGTGTTAAGTTCAAAGCTTAATGGTGCCAATGGCTTATGGTTTAGCTTATTTATTGAAGGAATTAAGTTGGACTCTGTTTCTCCTTTTTTTTGGTGGTAAATTAGATGAATATTAGTTCGGTTTATTGGTCCCTTTTCTTCCTTGAGTGCAAAAGATAGAATTTTTAATATGCAGAATTGTAGGACTATGCCATTTCAAACTTTTTGTAAAATGGTGATCCGTATGATTGTGTTTTGGGCTGTATCCAAATAACATGTGCCGCATAAAATGAGTGTATTCAAAGATGAGAATGTTGCAGATATGAAGAAACCACAGCATAGGAGCAGAGCAGTAATGAGTGTATTCATAGAGGATAAGCTGAAGGACTGTTGTTTGAGATGGTTTTACCATGTGCAATATAAATCTATAGAAGCATCAATGTGGAAGTAGAAGAGTGATCAGGTTGAATAGTGTTTGGAAAATGGGCATGACCCTGGATATGGGACATCTCCTGGTGTTAAAGGAGATTTATCACTGGTTTTATTGGGTTGGCAATTTTAAACCTCCTCTTTGCTATCAATTTTAATCCAAACCTGTTCTACATCGTTGCCTAGACCCTGCAATAAGCAAATGAAATTTCAATCAAGGGCCCAATTCATGATTGTGGGGTGCTCGCATTGCCTTTCATGTCAACTATGGGTTCTATGTCGAGACATCTTAAGTTTGACATAAAATTGTCAATGGTTGATCTGTTTAAAATGGTTTATATTATGTAACTTCTAGGCTAGAAGATTCTTGTTGACTGAGGTTCAGGTTTTCCTAATTTTGCTTTGTGCCTGACTTGCTGTCCTGATTTGTAATGTGTTCTATTTGTATTTGTATTTACTTGTAGGATGCTTTACTTAATCCTGTTGAAATTGATTTTCTTATTCTTTTGTCCATACTTGCAGGAATCGATTTGAGAGAAGGCAACACAAGGCCATAGAACATGAGAACCTGATTAAGTCAAGAAAATAGTAGAAAAGAATCTTCACTTGTTAAATATCAAATTGTTTCATGATATTAATTCACAAAGAGGGAAATACAAGTTGCCCTTGCTAGCAATTTCAAATTTCTACATCCAGTTTTAATAATTATTGCATGGAATCATTAAATGGTCCTTCAGTAGTCAGCAATGGGAACAAAAGAAAGCCAAGAGTAAGAAATGCAAGAAAACATAAAGTGAAAGATATATGTAATTCAGCTTATAAGGAGGCTGAGGGAGGTGGCTTGCCTAGCGGTGGTGATTTGAATAGAAGAGATGATGAAGCAGTTCTTTTATCAGATGTGGGTGAAACTAAACATACTTCACTTGCTATTAATGACAAAGAGAATGCTCTGTCAGAAAGTCTGGCTTCCTTCTCAATAAGAGCACCCGCTAGAAATTTGAAGAAAAAACTTCTTATTCTTGATTTGAATGGCGTTCTTATGGACATGAAATTTAGGAGACCCTTTTGTCTTGACTTCCTAAAGTTCTGTTTTGAGAGATTTGAAGTGGGCATTTGGTCTTCAAGAACTAAGTAATCTTCAACCTATGTTATTAGTTTTCTTGTCTATCCCTTGGTGGCATTGGGATTATTTTTCACTCCTCTTTTAACCTTCAATACTAGGAGTTTCAAATTTCAATATATAGTTGTTGACTGCAAGGCATTTTAAATTTGTACAGGAAGAATATTGATAATGTCATTGATTATTTGATGGGAGATTTGAAGCACAAGCTACTGTTTTGTTGGGTAAGTACATTTATAAGTAAAATTTTCGTAGGGTTTGCACATACCATTGGACAATCTATATGTATAATGCTAGCACTAAAGAGTTTTAAGGCACTTCCTCATTTGGCTTCTTTGTTGTCAATATCCTAACTAATTCTCAAGTAATATGCCTTAATAATGAATGTATTTTAACGAATGCCTAACAATTTGTCTTCTAGTAAATTGGCATTCAGCAATGATGTTGTTCTCTGATTGACCAGATGAAGCATTAAAACGTTCAGCATTTGTGTTCAGTATACCAGTTTCTTATATATGTACGGAGTTATTTGAGCAAGTGATGTATTAAAGAGAATTATCTTTCCTTGCATCCGCCTGTTGTTTTCAAGATCAAATTGCATTGGTTGGTGCATTTGAGACCCTTTAAGGTGGTAATAACACAATAAAATACTATTGTTTTGCAGGATGCATCCCATTGCACTTTGACACAATTTAAAACCCGGGAAAACAAGCATAAGCCCTTGGTTTTCAAGGACTTAAGGAGGATCTGGGAAAAACACGACCCTGAACTTCCTTGGGACAAAGGATTTTATAATGAATTAAATACATTGTTATTAGATGATTCACCTTACAAAGCTCTGCTTAATCCTGTGAGCTTTTGGACTCCTCATTTTTCCTTCTTATGAGCTGCTTGTATTTATTTCTTTAGTTACATTTTGGTGAATCACTTTTTGATTTTTTAAAATTATGTTAATCGTTCATTACAGGTACATACTGCAATATTCCCTTATTCATACCAGGGTCAGGACCTGAAGGATAATGCTTTAGGTAAGTGACATTTTGATACTATCTGCTTTTCTCTAATGTTTAAGCTCCTGAGTTCCATCCACTTAAGTAATATGTCACAAATGTTGCAAATATTTTTGTTGCTATAGATTGTTGAATGTTGTACTGAATTTGTTGCACCTGACAAGGCAAATGAATAAAAATTGTATCCAACTAATGACAGGTGATGGAGGTGATCTTAGAGTTTATTTGGAAGGATTACTTGAAGCTGACAATATACAAAAGTTTGTAGAGCAAAACCCATTTGGTCAAAAACCTATCACTGAAAGAAGTCCAACCTGGGGCTTCTACCTCAAGGTTATGAACACAATGCATCCATACTGAGCCATCAAAATTTTTTTCTTAAGCTTAATTTTGGATAGGGTTTTGCTAGTTAATTATGAAGTTTACATAAGCTTTTTAGAAGAAAGAGAGGGAGGGTGGAGCAGCTCTTCATCAACACTTCAAATTGCTGTTCTGGTGCATTCATAAGGAATAGTGTTCATTAGATACTGCAAATGTATGCTGTTTTGGAGTTGAAAATTGGATTGACATTGTGCAGACATGAGTCCTTGAGGAATTATCATTCATTTTGAGAAAACTGTATCACATGTATTTTTCAGAATAGCACCTCTATGATTCATGTTAAAGACTTTTTGCATTCTAAACCGAATTTGAATCCTTATACAAACTTCCAAGCATGCAGGTGTTTTGCAGTGCTTGCTTGGACATTATTGTATTTGAATTTTGCTTTTGAATGGGAGATATCTGATTTTCTTTTCATTGTTTGTCAAGTATAATGGCAGTGATTTGATTCATCTAAGATGTTGACATGACACTGGGAATAAGATTCTTAACATTCTGATGAATTATGTGAGATTTTTGGAGCTATTGCATAAGCATTGCTCTTTCTGCTGTTGATGTTGATTGCAATTGCCAATGTTGGAGCATACCCAGGTTACTGGATGGTTCGTGCTTCTAGGAAGCTCTCAGGATTATTCCTGATTTGGCATTTTCCTTGGTAGGGTACAATTTGAAACTATTAAAAGATAAACATAATATAGGCACTAATTTCAAGAATTTCTAATTTCTCAAAATTAAGTTATTCCTGATATCTTTCAGCACCTGAAGAATTTCCTCCTCTTGTGAACCAAAACTGAATCATAGTAAGAACTGAATGGAAAAGCTAATTGAATTTTCTATTAGAAAAAAAAGGGAAAAGAAGGTCCACTAGAAATTATTGAAACTCATTCTGTCTTTGTCTTTGTCTTTAACATGTAAAACATTTCCCACGACGAAGCACCCTCGATGAACCCTTATCGGGCTCTAAAACCAAAGACACATACAAAAAATGGCTGCATCATCCATGCTCAAAAGTCATAAAAACAATTGTTACCCATAAAAAGATGAGTCCGATTAGATAGGAAATGCATGCACATGGTACATATAGGACACTACCTTATTTCTTGGGGTAACCCAATTGAAAGTAAAATGTCAAGAATGATAGGAAGACCCAACATCATTTGTTCTTGTTAGGCAATCAAACATGGGTTAAACTGTTAGAGTTTATGGAGGGTAAGGAAAATTGGCATGTAATTGACATGTCAATATTGGAAGAAACACTAAATTGATAAGACCAGATTGACATAACAAAACCTTTGGAGGATTAATGAAAACAACTTCTCAAGGTCTTGGAAAACTTCTTAAAAACATCAAAACCTATAAAATATGACCAAACGTTATATAAAGGCTAGATTAGAGGCAATGTCCTAAACAATCACAATTCACATGTCAAAGCTGAAAATGATAAGATCACATGTGCTATTTTGTAAAGCAAGATAGTAGAAAAAAAAAAAAAGGTAATTAAGATAATAGAAAAAACAAAGCAAGATGCTAACAACCAAAGCTTGATAAAACTGAAATTTTCTATCTTGATCAAATTCAGGAATTATGGACATCACAAGGAGTGCTCCATTTTTCTACACAATGAATTGTCACTTTCAGATAAGCCACATGACACTATTAAATGAAACATTGCATAAATATTTCAATTTCAAGCCATTGGCCTAATAACCAAAAACCTGACAAAATAGCTGAGTACAAGGACTTAGTGCACAACTTAATGGCTTCTTTTTCTTCTTAGTCACATTTTTCTTCTTCTACGCAGAGATTTAGTATTGACTCCTAACAGTTTATTTTTTGCCCATTCCTCTTGATATATATTGTACAGTTTGTTAGTGACATGTCATACAATAAGAGACAATATAGAAATCATCATATTCTATGGTTGCCAATTTCAAAAGGAATGGTACTATTTTGTTGTCTTCTTAACATTGGTATGGCCTCTCGGAGATACACATGATAATTGTAACGACATATAACAATATGTTCAGACCCACCAAGGAAAAGGATTATCATGAGTTATATATAGTGGATTGAACTACTGGCTATAGGCTCCATAAATAGAGGATTGTAAATTATGCTTCAATTACCGAGCATTTATCTTGTAATTAATGTAAATGAATCCATTATTTGAAACTTCCAAAATTCTGTTAAAAAACTTGTTCACGAAGAGAGGGTGGGAGGATTTATGTTGTCCAATTCCCAGTCTCTCCTTGTTTTTGGGGGCAAAAGGACTGGCTTGGAAGGTGTTTGCATTGTGAATGATTAAACTCATGATCTAAGTTATGATAATTAGTTCTGCAAGTGATATTTGTCATTCGGCTATTCCCATTTAGATTAATAAACTAGTTTTCCAAGATGGGTTTTATCCTCTTTAAATATTGCCATCATTCTGATTTGAATTGGAATCATTGAAATCAATCGAACCATCGATTCAGTAAGCTGTGTATGTATATGTATACACAAGTTGTGTCATGCGCAATATGGATATAAGTTATGATTCTGATGAACTGGCCATTTGACATTTGAATTTTTAGTGAATAGCAATCTATTTAATTATTTTATTAACCGTACACTTCATTGGAATCAAAATCAAAGAATTCTTTATAGCAACAGAAGTTTTTCTTGAGACGCGTGACCTCAAATTATTAACTTAATTAATTAATTTAAGGGATTTAAGTATGCAACTACCTCAACTATGTAGGGTCCACTTTCCTCAAAGTTTGTGAATTAGACTTGGGCATTAAGGCAATAGCTTCATTACCATGCAAGTTCCTCCTTAAACCAGTAAAACTTACCCAAAGTGCATATTGTTAATTGGTTGCTTGGTTTAGGTATGGATGAATTTGGAAAATCAAAAAGAGTGCAAATTATAGGCTAAAGCAATTAATAGTTCAAATCTCTCATGTGAACAACGGGATAAGATGGAATCTTTGATTTTGCCCCACAATGAATATCATTCTTGCTAAACATACAGCTATTACTTGTTTAAATGTACCCACAAGACTATCACTTGTTTAAAGGTCACACAATCTTGGGGCACCCTTTTTTTTTTTTTTTTTAAGATGATTTTTTGAGTACTCATGACAAAATTCGAATTTGGATCTATTATTAGGTCATACATGCATTTATTACTGGACTATATTTTAATGTGCCTTTTTTAGATGATTACAACAACTTACATTTTAGGTTCAGTGAATTGTAATTATCTTACATATTTTTTAGTTTAGCGATAAACTGCTCATGATTAGTGATTAGCATCTTATTAATTGTAAATTTTACTTTAAGTAATTTAGCTGTAATCATGTATTAATAATAATTGCAACTTAAAATGTTACTATAAGGCGTTATTAGACAATAATTTTGAACTAGCTTAGCCTTTTGATCAAATCAAAATTCTCTCCCTATTAGTTGTAGGGTTGGTTATAATTTTTATAATAGTTTTTATAAGTTACATAACGTTTAAGTTTTAATTAAATTTTTTTTACAATCAAACCCATTATTTTTTCTCTGAATTTAACTAATTTTCTTTTTTTACTGTTGAAAATTAAACGGCGAATTAAGTAACTATTTTTACCGAATACTTTAATTTAAACCGATATATAAACATTGACCGGTTAAAAGTTAATAGCTAATAGCCAACAAAGTAATATAACAACTAATAACTACCCAACCGTTAATAATTATTACAATAACTAATATTACTGAAAATGTCCTAATTCTTGAATTATAGAACATATTTAACAAGAATAAAATATCATGCATCAATTTGCAATTATCAGCCACTACAACCTCGGTTGCATTTGATGATAGTTAGAAACTTGCGGATATGAATATTATCCCTTGTTGTTGACTTACTATAATATTGAAATGGTGATTTGGGGATAAGTGGGGAACATCATGTGGCAATATTGGTGAGCAAGGTGTAGTTAATGCTTAATTTCTTGGAACTTAGTTTTGGATGATTGAGATGGCTTAGTTGGTCCCTGCCCATTGAAGTTAAGGCATCCCTCATGTCATGTGATACTTGCACTTTTTGCATGTGGTTTTGCACCCCCTTTTCCTCCTCCCTTCAATGTAACTATCGCGATCTCTCTTTTCAAATCCCATGTGTTAAGCCTAATGTGTGTGTATATATATATAAAACTGAGGAAAAAGAACGCAAACTTCTTCCAAATTACATGGTGTATGAGATAACTAACTTGCTTTCAAATGTGAAAGAATCATAAGTTTTCTATTGGGTTGCACAGACACGTATACGGGACATGGAACATGATACTGACATGAGATATATAAATTTTTATCTTTTCAATTAAGTTTATTGGTTTACAGTTTCAGAAATTTTTATAGGAACTTGATTATATAGATATATATAAAATACTTTTTTGAGAATTATCTAAAAGGGCGGCAAATGGGGACGATCTCTCTACTGTGGACGAATCTCAGTTGCATTATTAGAAAAAATTGGTCTGGTCATCTTTATTTTACTAATTCTTTGTTTCTTGTTTATAATAATATTGAGTTGAACGAGGCTTTTCATTCCACACAGCCAACTCTGTCATTGCAGAACGAAAAGGATTACACCTAATTCTCCTACTCACACGTACCTTCTTCATCTTTTAAATAATAATAATAATTAAATATATATCAAAGAAGAATCCCAATAACAATCTCATTCTCTTCTTTGGTTGTACAGAAGAAAATATTGTTAATTTAGCTTATATGTTTCATCAGTTTAATTACTCCATTTCATTTGTTATAAATTATATTATTTGTGAATAAATAATCCCATTTCATTCCATTTTTATTAATCACAAGAATTTTTACGAATTTAATGAATTAAAAATAGAACTATTTTCTACTACGCAGCCTATGTTATTTTTGCATCACACCCTGCCAAAAAAACTATTAATATATATACACTGGCTTTTTGAGGATTGGCATATTCAAATTAACCAAAAGCATCGCAACTTTGACAACGAATTGTTAAGCGAAGCACGTGACGTGCTTCCCATATCAAATATAAAATTTTAATTATCATGGAAGCCAAGTGGCATTACACATTTGTCATTTATATTGTATAAAAATAATAAAATAAATTGTTCAAATAATGCTGAAACAGCTATTATATATAATTGTTGATTTAATGTTTTTGTCTTTTTTTTAAAGGCTTAAAGCTTATTCAATTATAATTATTATAAATCTCAAATAAATAAATAAATTTGAGGTCAAATTTGAGCCTAGACACAAAAAAAGTTATTAAAAATAAAAATATATATTTTAATATTTTTATAAATAAATTTAACCGAATACGTCTAATTAAAATAATTTTATCTATTAGGTTGGAGATTAAATTTGATAAATGAAAATTTAAATATCAAAATATGTCAAAATTGAAAAAAATTTAGACCTCAAATATAATTATTCAAAGAATAATATAAAATAACTTGTATCTCTAAAGGAAGGAAAAGAATAAAGTAATTAGAATCTTTGGATTCATAAAAAGGGACAAAAATAATAAATTACATTAGTTAATATTGACAAGAATAATTTAATTTCCTACATATTTAGGACTATATTTTTTTCTTATTAAAAAACTTATTTTTGTAGTTTATAGGACATTCACTCAAACTCTAAATATTAATATAAATGCTACGTCACAGTTAAGGTTTTTCGTCTTTCCCTACGGATACGTTCAATGGAGATCAAATTCGAGAGCGCTTTCTATATGTTCAGCTTGTATTGCAAACTGAGCCACAATCCATAGATAATACATTCACTGTTTTTATAAACAGTGACAAGTACAATATCATGTGTATAAGTATAATATCAAAACTTATTTTAGTAATTTATATTACATTCACTCAAACTCTAAACATTAACATAAATGTTACGTCAGTCAAAACTCTTAGTCTCCCCCTGCGGATATATTTAATAGGGTTCAAATTCTATAACTCTTTTTATTTGTTTAGTCTACATCACTAATTGAGCCACAGCCCGTAAATAACATTCGCTGTGTTTAGAAATAGTGACAATTACAATATCATGTGCAGAAGCTAAACCCTAGCAATACAGCAATTGAGTACAATTAAGCTATCACTTTATTATATAAAAAGGGCAATTGATCTTTTTTTATTTCAGGAAAAAAAAAGAAAGGTAATTAACTTTTATTGGTGTAAAATAGAGATGTGGATGGTCTTAGGGGACAAGCTAGCTGCTTTAATTAGGTGAGGATAATTTAACTAAATGATTTTAGTTTACATAATTTAAGGATAATGTGTATCTCTCATTACACAATTTCACGATCTTGGAAAAAATTCTTGCTTCGTGCAAAATAGTTGTCTTTACAAAATTTAATTCTTGAATAGTTGGTCCATGTGCACTTCCTGCCAAAGCTGTATAAGCAGAATGAATTTTTTTGGTAGGGGCAACTAATTATTGAAGTTAAAGTATAAACAAAAGGTACCTTCATCAATAAAATATATTAGCATAATTATACAAGGAATATAATTTTGTTATTATTTTAAATAATAACATATTGTTGTTAGTTCATTTCAACATTAAATTTTTATCTTTTAACCTAAATACACCCATTATTCAAATTCTTTCATAATAAAATAAAAAAATATATAAACTGAAAAGGAAAAGAAAATATATATTTTGAAGTAATGTTTTCTGGCATGCTCTCACATGGTCTTTATGTATATCTTCTGATCTCCCATAAAATGTCTTATTTTTCTGTCACAAGCTAAGGTTGATAGAAATGTGTAAATGCAAAAGGAAACAGAGAGAAACCGAAAAAAAAAAAAAAAAAAGAATACAACGTTGAAATACTCATTTACCCAAATAACATGTTGAAGTACCCAATGAGAAAGTGTAGGAGAGGAGCCCTATCAAATGTCAATACATAGTCGTATGTTACTGTAATAACAGGCCAAAATGATATCTGTGTTTCTGCATATTTTTTTTGAAGCTCGAACAGAGAAACACTTGAGGTTAAAAGTACTGCTAGTGTCTTACCTTAAAATCTAGCAACTAGTAATATATCTTCTTCTGGACCACCTTTCTTCTTTGTTCATGCATAAATTTAGGGCACATATAGCCAAAAATCCTTTGCAACGGCAGTTTATCTTGATAGCATAAATTTGAGAAGTACTAAAACCAAAATAATAGACATTCAAGAATGCAACTTTTTGTGAGTTTGGAACTGTTTGATTCCGTGTTTTGAAATTTTCACGCCTATTATATTAATCTTGAAGACTAATTCAAACTTTTATTGCAAATGAAAAGAAAAATTTTAGGGTTAGTTGAAATTATATTGCACTTGGAGAATACCCTAATTTTAAAAACTAATTTGAACTTAACTAAGAAGCGAAAGAAACTGATTTGAACTTAACTAAGAAGCAAAAAGAAAAGGGTACTACTTAAATTGCCAAGGACTCATTTTCCACAAATTCCAAGAATAACGAGCCTTCTTAGTGACCTAACTTGTGCTGTAAAAGGGTGTATTATACATTGAGATGCTACAGATTTGCAAGCTGATTGGCATTAGGAGGTGAAAAAAGAAAAAAAAAAAAAACTAGGGAGTAGCATAATCAAAGTTAAAATAAACATGGTAACAGTAATAAAAATTTGAAGTTCAGTAAAACCCATTATTTGTTTTCACAAATTTTCATCAATAGAAAGATTATTATTATCTATGAGATTAATTTTTAATATTTCCCAAATATCTTACACTATTTTTTAGATGTGAGTTATTAAATTCTCAACCTTAGAAAAAGATCTTTGACTGAATTTAAATGTGTTTTACGGCTTAAATCATTTCTTACATGTAAATTCCCCTTAGTAATAAAAAAAAGAGAGTAGATTTTTATATTCTTGCTTATGGTCAGGTCAAAGGTAAGAAGTAATGAGAGGCAATAGCTAGGACTCCACTTGGGGGACAAATAAAAAATGAAAAAAATTTAGCAAAGTTCAGGGATTATTAAAATAAAGAAAGAATTGTTGAAAAAAGAGCATTGGAGATCGAAGAATGGAGGCCCTTTTTTCCAGTACATAAATCCACTTTGTTATACTTTCTTCCACTCACTGACCGACTCCACATGCTCATGTAGAGAGGTCCAGAGGGTCCCATCTCCACCATTATTTTGTCCACATGAAAGTGGAAGAAAAAAAATGACCTTAGCAGATCTGACCCACATATTCACTATACACCCTTTGCGCTTCTCTTCTGCTATATCTTATCTATTATTATTTTAAGCTATTTACTGATTAATACCATTCTATATTTATTTATTTATTTTTGGTTTGAACTCTAATAAATCCCTCTCTCTCTCTCTCTCTCTTTCTGATCCCTCTTACGTAAATACAGCAATGAAGAAAAAGGTTTTTGCATTAAGGCACCATTTTCTCGTTCTCTTCAAAACAGATTTTCTTATATATATTATGAGCAATTTTCAAAATAAAGAATAGTATAAAAGCCTTCTTAGCCTATTGTAGCTGCCCTTTTTATTTCCAAGAGAGCCAAAAGAGAAAGTATTGTTTTTGTTATGTGAGGAAACCCAAAAAAACATCTCTTCTTGGGTCTGCAGAAGAACTTCTCTTTCTCTGCAGCATTTTCATTTTCATAGTCCTTAGAATGTGGGGCTAAGTGCATGAATGTGTAACTGTTAGGCTGTTGGGTCCCTTAATTCCCTTATTTCATTTTCTTTCTTTTTAGAGAATTTTTATCTATTGTTCTGTTCTTTCCTTTTGGTTTTTGGCAGGAGATATTGTTTTGCCTTGTTCTGTGAAACCCGAGAAACAATTATCTTACACATTTGTAGAGTAATGATGAGTGGTTCTTTGTTTCTTTCCTTTAATGTTTAAATCTTGTTTTTTCATTCTCTTCTGCTACTATTAAAGAATTTCTTCAAACCCAGAATAAAAAAAAAGCAACTATAATCTTGTCTTACAGAGAAGCCTATAGAAACAGTTCATATTATTCGTAGTACATTTAACGTTCAATGCAGAATTTGCGTGTTCCGCATTTCGAAATTCGATGAATGTTAACTTACTAAGAGAGAGACTTAGAATTGGATATTAAATATATTTCTTCAGAATTTTTTTGGGTTTTATCAGTTGAAGATAGGAGAAGATGTCTGCAAAATTCATTCATAATTTACCAGATGAAAATCCAGATCTGCAGAAGCAGATTGGATGTATGAACGGTATTCTTCAACTGTTTGACCGCCACCATTTTCTTGGCGGTGGCCGCCGTGCAATGGGCCAAAACCGCAAGAGTCTTCCATCATCAGGTATATAGTCTTCCAGTTTATTTTCAATGCAGGTTACCTTCTGTATAATCAGTAATATGCATACTTACAAATGAGTAGTTACATAGTTTAATTTTCTTGCAATAGTGCTTTTTCAGTTATAGTTTCTTCTTATAAAAAGGCGTCTTTTTTAATTATTTTTATTTATTTATTTTACTGCTTGTAAAATTGGCAAATTTTGTTGGTCAGCGAAACTGAGCATCTCCATCAAATACTAAATTTAGCATTTCAATCAACAGCCTTATCGGCTTTTAATTAGCCTCGTAGCCATTGACTTTAAGAATTAGAAGCTCTTAATCGCATTTTCTTATAATTCAATTTTCATCACAATAATTAAGCTTCTATCATTTTGGGGGGCTACAGCTAAAATCATTCAGTAAAGGCTTCTTAGAAATTGCCTTTGAATTGGGGAATATACTTTTCAGCACCATTTTCTTTTTCAAGAATCTTATGGTTTTATAATGTTTCAGCAATTTTATGATTATTCTTATTGTTGTTGTTGTTTTGGCTTACCCTGTTGTGTATTCCAAGCTTGTTACATCTAACAATTTTACCTATTCTCCAGGACAAAGTGGCAACGACAGTAAAGAACAGAAGAATGCAGTCCAAAGCACCACAGTGAGCAAGCATTGAGATCCTTTATCAATTCTTTAATATATATATATATATATATATATATATAACAAAAATATTGAAGTGAAATGTAACTTGCAAATTGTTTCAGGAAAAAAATCAAAAGAAGGCCATCAAAGAGAAACAGAGAGTCTCCACTGAATCATCAAGAACCTCGTTTTCATCTACATGTTCTTCTAGTCTTTCATCATTAGAATGTAATAATGTTCCTCAGCTTGAACCACGTTGTTTCAATCAAACCATTGTTCCTGATGTTCATGCTCTCGACTCGCCCATATACCAACCAAATGCGTCTTTCCGGTCAAGCCACCAATCCCCTGATCTCAGAGATGTTGTCAAAGACTCCATTTACAGAGAAGCCCGTGGCTTATCAGTTAAAACTGCAAACAAAGGTGAAACTGGGGGCCTAACCTTGAAGTACTTTGATTCTCCAAGACCTTTTCAACATCCTGAATCTGTCAACCCTAAAGTTTCAGGTTCAAAGGAATCATTCCAAGTTCTTCATAAGCTTCGTGAAGCACCTCCTAAATTGAGTGAAGGGAAGACTTTGAAACTGAAGGATGCTCGACGGTTCTCTTGTGATGGAAGGGAAACAAGGGATGCATTGAAATCCACAATAAAACTCAAGGAGCTCCCAAGGCTATCATTGGACAGCAGAGCAGTATTGGGAAGGGGTTCTGCTATTGAAATGAAATCAAACGATCTTTTAGGAAATTTAGAGAGAGCAGATGGTACATTGAACAATTTATCAAACCAAGATGAAGAACCTGAAAGCCGTATGCGACTGTCTAATGTTGTAGCCAAGTTGATGGGATTGGAAGCGCTTCCAAATTCCATGTCAGCCGATGGGAATATGGCAAGAGAGATCAAAGCACACCCAGGTGTAGAAAAGGATACTTTCCTTGGATTATCAAGAACTACTGATGAGAACAAGCCAAACAAAATTCCAGGTTCAGCAAGAAATCTTCATAAGGAACCTACCTCACCCCGGCTGAGAAAAGTTCATTCGGTCAAGAAGCCTATCCCAAACTCAAAGTTTCCAATAGAAACAGCACCATGGAAGCAGCTAGATGGAAACAGAAATTCTCAAACACCAGCTTTGAAGAATCGGATAAATATACCAAAAGCACCAGACACCTCTCTCACTGTTTATGGTGAAATAGAGAAAAGATTGGCACAGCTTGAGTTCAAAAGATCTGGAAAGGATCTTAGAGCTCTTAAACAAATACTTGAAGCAATGCAGAAGACGAAGGAGATCTTAGAGACCAAAGCTGCAAGGTTAGAAACCGAGCCTAGTAGTAAAGGCAGTATTCATCAGAACTCGAAGTTATGCAATCATTGCGACCTCCAGAGTAACAGCCCCACTACACTTACCAGGCAGACTGATTCCACAAAAAGTTTTAAATCCCCAATTGTGATTATGAAACCAGCCAAACTCATCCAAAAAGCCGGTAATCCTTCTTCTTCAGTAAACCCAGTTGAGAGTTTTTCAGTTCTTCATGAACCCCAGACTGCTGACTTTGCAGATGGCAGAACTGCTAAAGATCTAACTCCTAGAGCCAATCATCTCAGGGATCGATCTAGTCCATCTTCCCGTACAACCAACAAAAATACTGTTGCACGATTGACAAGACAGTTGCAGCCTTCAAAGGAGCCTCAGTCCAGTGCTAGAGAGAATACCAACTCTGGTAAGAGCTCCGGAACCTTGAACCTAAGACAGCAACCAAAAAAGCTTGGATTTGAGAACCAAGCTCGTCAAACAATCCCATCATCAGAATCAATCAGGACCAGAAAGCAATCCAGTAGACAACCAATAGAATCAGGCTCCCCACGCAGAAAACCACGACCGAAATCTCTCATTTTGCAGCCAACTGATGATGAATCCAGTGATATTGGTAGCGCTGTGAGAGATTTGAGCCACCAAGGGGATGCATTGTCCATGCAGTCAGAGAGCACCATTAGCATGGCCTCACAGGTTGATGAAGAAGTCTCGAGCACTGATAGATCTAATAAGACAAATATCAGCTTTATCCAGAAAGCTCAGCAGAGACAAAGAGTACGTCTCCTTCCTCTTGTTCTTCTGTTTAACATTTATACTGTCTGCTTGACAGATTCATTTTCTCTCATACAGAAACCAGTATCGAGATCAATTGCAGAACCGGTAGCAGCTCCCTCAGAACAACCAAGTCCAGTGTCTGTTCTTGATGCAACATTCTATGGTGACGACTTGCCATCTCCCATTAAGAAGAAATCAATTGCCTTCAAAGGTGAGAAACCAAGTTCCTCCTTTTAGTTGTTGTGACTGGATGAAGTTTTACATTATCACTTCCAGATAATATAATTAATCAAACTCCTTTAGATAGGGATAACAGAAAGTACACCGGTGATTTAAACAGTTAGGATATGTACTTTGGTGAAATATAAGAAACACTAAGGCAATATATGCTAGAAAAGTACAGATAGATCATCTCGATAAATGACTACTAGAAATTATACATGAGCAAGTCTAAGAGAACGAGAGCCAGAGAGAGAGAGAGAGAGAGAGAGTTCTTACAGTTATGTCTACGACAATATGCATTATTTTTTAGTTCTCATTCAATTGTCTTGTTGCAGAAGATGAAGTTGAGTGGGGTCTTGAGGAAGCAAATCACTCTAGCAGCAACAACTCCAGTCTCAACTCTGTGATCAATCTTAAGAAAGTGGAAAACATCCATTTCTTGATTCAGAATCTTAGAAAGCTGTTATCTATTCACGAGGAACCCTTCACTAATGAAATTACACCCCTTTACAATAGCAAAAACCCAGACCATAAATACATTTCAGATATCCTATTAGCATCAGGTATCCTGAAGGATTTTGAATCTAGTTTTACAATCGTACACAACCATCAAGCAGGCTACCCAATCAACCCAAATGTATTTCTTGCTCTAGAACAAGCCAAGGCAAGCACAAACTATTCAAATGATGCGGAGACTGGTATAAAGACTGCCCAGTCAGAATATCATATCAAAATCCAAAGAAAGCTTTTATTTGATGTTGTGAATGAAATTCTAACCCACAAATTACTTCTGGAAAGTTCTTCCAAGTATACTCTCTTTCAAAATATGCTAGAGGGGACAAGACCAAGAGGAAAGCAACTTTTAGGGGAATTATGCTCAAAGGTAGACAGAATGCAAGTTGATGCCTCAAAGTGCAGTTTAGATGATGAGAATGACAGTTTGAGAAGCATCTTACAGGCAGATTTGATGCAGCACTCAACATATTGGACAACTTGTAGTAGCGAAATTCCAGGGCTGGTTCTGGATATTGAGCGATTGATTTTTAAAGACTTAATAAGTGAGGTTGTGAGTGGTGAGGCACTTGGTCTGACAGTGCAATCAGGCGGGCATTGCAGGCAACAGTTTTCCAAGTAGCACTATCCATGGAGCTATTTCAACACAAATATTCAGTCTCTCCCTCTTCCGGTGTTCAAATTTGGGGATTATTTTAATTTTTTCATTTACGTATTGGATGAAAATCAAAATAAGCTATTGAGTAAAAATTAGGTCTAGCATGTGTATGTTAGAGAAATAAATAAAATTTCAAATTACAATGAATACATAATAACTATCCTTACCTTTAGCTATGTTACATTTAGCTATCTAACATGCACAATCTTAAAAATATTCATTTTTCATGAGTAGCAGTCAGTAAATATGCAACCGAGCAATATATCACAGAGGTGCTAACTCTTGCCTTTAAAGAATCAGAACAACAACAGAAACATTTTTTGTGATGCACAACTTGATTATACTAATGACATTCTTTGTATTGTTATTTTACAGATTAGCATTCATAGATGCCCAGATCCATGGAGCATAAATGCTCCACATCTCATAATTTTAGACCACAGATTTGTTATATCTGCTTAGCTTCTAGCATCTAAGAAGAGGAGCATCATTCTTCAACAGAATAGTAATTTTGCATGGGGTATCACTTAAGGAGCATTGATTTTTTTTTTTTTTGGAAAATGAGGAGCACTGACTTGTTATTATCTGTTGAATGGAATGATATTTGGTTTATACACCATATAGTTCTTAAGCAATTTGCTTCTTTTCCACCACCTATTTAGCAAGAAGCAAAATAATAAAATAAAGAATAAGACATGAAAGCAGAGGCAGCACACAGCCAAAAAAAAAAAAGAAAAAAAAGAACGTCAAATTTATAAGAAAAAGTGCCCAAAAAGGATTACCCTGTGTACAGTCCTATAAAAACGCTATGACTTCTAGACAGAAAGAAAGAGAGAAGGTCCGATTGTCAATCACTAAAAATACATGGCGCTCGGAAAATTATATCACTAAGCAACAACTCAAAACTACTATCAATCACACCATCACACAAGTTCAAATGCAAGTGAGAACAAAAATAACGGAAATGTGCATGAATATGTTCAACAGTGCTTAATAGAGCATCAATAGCAATGTTCCCTGCAGTCCTGATTCTGTTTCCATGCTGGTTGCTTTGTCAAGACCTGCAGGTGATTGTCTGTCATGGACCAACGGTATTTTGCTAGGCAATAACCCTGCCTAATCAAGACTATCCCCAAAATGTTCCAATTTCAACTGTTATTCACCATGTAACAACTAGCAGGATGAATAGAGTTCTTTAAGTTGATAATTAAAATAGATAGTCACACCACTTGGTAAAGACTGCTGGTTTTAATGCTTTTATCAAATTATGCATACAAGAGATAGAATTTTATCAGTGAAAGAAAGAAAGAGAGAAAGTACATACTAAATATAGAGAATAAGACATTCTCCTAAAAAAAAATTAATGATTGGAAAGGCTATGCAATCCCATTAGATACCAGCTGAATGAGCTCTTCCAAAATTTCTAGAAATCAAACACCACTGAAAAGCCCGAGTAACTGCACAAGCACATACTCATCCAGCAACTTCTGCTATTCCTTTCGATCTAAATAAGATCAAAGATAGCAACATTGCAGAGCCCTGCAAACACTTACAGCAAATTTGCAAAATTCTCCAAAGTTTCTTGCAAATTCTACTTTCACCAAATATACCAAAAATTCCGCTCCAAGTAACCCATGTAAAAAGGAAGAGAAGGAGAGAGAGATAGTGATACACTAATAATAACTTCAGTGGTCTTGTCATTTGCAATAGATTGTTAGTGTTAATCCTATTAGACATGAAGACCAACAAAAGTCCTAAACTTTAGAGGACAATTTAGCCTTTCATCTACTATTGGTTATAAGAAAGTCCAAGTCCTCCCCTCTGACTCGATAGAAAATTGAAATATAAAAAAATATTACATAGGGGGAAGCCATCAACTCTCTCTTGTTCTTTAGCATCTAAATATAGAAATTCCCAGAAACAATATCCCAGCGAAAGGGTAGAAATCACTAGTGGAGGCATTATGAAAGCCATAAAGAGTACAAGGCAAGCAAACGATACAGAAAATGGCAAAATCTCCAACCACAAGTCTTCTCAGAAATGAAAACATGGTCTAATTGCTAGCCTTATTTCACTGAAGGAAAAAGTTCATAAGATAAGAGTGAAAAAAATTTCCTAGGGCTTCCATCTCTAGCATTTAATCTAGCCTTTGCAACAGACAATTTTTTTCATGTAAGACATACTTACAGCTAATCATCAAATACCAAGAAGGATTGGGTTTAAGGGAACTGCATCATATTTCTTGATCAAGACAATGTTTCTGAACACTAAATTACATTGTCCAGACCTATTCTAGATCTCAATTCTCAACTTACAAAATAAATCTCTATGGACCAAATAACCTCACTTATTTTCCCCTACTTTGAACTTAAGGAAATCAATAAATGTCCTCCACTCTGTCATCCCAAGAGGACCCTGGATAGATAAAGGAACACTAGGCAAACAAAAACAATATGACCTCCTCAAAGGAAAAATGGCATCTTCCAACCATCCAGTCGCCAAACACCTTCTGAACTATAGGATTTTAAGAACAATAGAACAGAAACTACCCTACAGACAAATCCCCCAGTTACAGGTCATTGTTAGATACATACTGGCCAAAGACCAAAATTAACAGCATTCTGGAGATTGAAATGCATCCTAATGGAACTACCTTTAGCCAAGTTAAATTTCAAAACCCAGAATGTTCAGAGAAAAAATGTAGTGTAAAGTCAATGTATTAAAATTAGTTGAATATATAAAGAAAAATCCACAAGAGGGTGGCTTTGGTGTAATGGTAAAGTTACTCCACTTGTGACTTAGAGGTCATAGGTTCGAGCAATGGTAACAGCCTCCTACAAAAAGAAAGTAAGGGGAAAGCTTTGTATATCAACCCTCCCCAAAGCCCACACGTCTGGTATGCTTCTAGCACATGATCTTCCTTTATAAAAAGAAAATGCCATCATAAACAAGAAAGGAAACAATGTATCTAATTTATTGAACGCAAACAGTGGACTACAGGAAAAAAAATTCAAAGCAAATAAATAAATATTCATATACCATTCCATTTGTTTTGTAGAAAATAACTTGGAAAATCTTTTTAAGAAAATTTTGATTTTTGTTGTTTAATTGCAATACAGAGAATTAGTTTGAACTTATTTTTATCTGTGAGCACATTGGAAATCCCTTTTTGTTTCAGTGAATAAAAAAATGAAATGAATTTTAAATTTTTCTATTTACGGTTGAATTCAAGAGAAAATTGCACCAAAAGACAGTGGATAGGGGATAACGACCATAGATCATAACAAGGATAATGAATATTTGCCAGCATGGTTCTCTTCTAGTTTACAAGTTCATTAAAAATTCAGAAACTGATTTCCCATTTTGACAATTGGAATACAACTCAGTTTTCCCTTTTGACCTACAAAACAAAATGCCCAATAAAGCATTAACCAATTATTTTTAAGTATTCCAAACATTGGAAAATATGTTGCTGGAGAAAAAATCTTCTGTAGTAAAACCAGAACCCTGGTCCTAATGTTTTATCCACTTCAAGTTTTCTTCTTACTACAATATTTGGTAATTTTACTGAACTGTCATGATAATAAAAGCATGTGAAAAATCTAAAAGAGGGGCAAAAGCTCACCCATAATAAAGAAGATATTAAGGGGGTGGAAATAAGCACAATCCTGCAAATCTTCTCAAAAAGTTGACTGCTAGTAATGTGCAATACCATTGGACAAAAAAGGTAGATAATTGCAAAGACTTGGAGTCCTACAGCGTAAAATTTTTTTTATTAGATTGTGGAAACAAATGGCCTTCCAATTAATTCCCAGTCACAGTCATAGAACACTCACTATTATTGTTTCTGATTTGAAATAACTTTACATTCATTACAAAATAGACAACTTTATTCAATCTTTACTTAAATTCACTATTTTTAGTGACATGATAATGGTGAGGAAAAGTAAAGCCTACCTTATAGAACTCTGCATCTTTCGTCTCGCAAGATAGTGAGTGTTAGCAAATTTTGGACTTCCACCATGGAATAAAAGCAAGAAATGAAAGCTTAAAAGCCGAAAGTGGTTCTATAACATGTTGACCATAAACCCCGATGCAACATATAAGATACATACTCAAACTTTGGTCTCCCATACAATATTCTAATCAACAATGCAATTATGAAAGTTCAAATCGCAAGCCATTCATTTTTCAGCCTTAGTTTCACTCCAGAAAATAAAGAAAATGCTTCTGAAAAGCAGCTAACTCTTCAATAAAAATGTTAGCTAAATAACACGATATAATGATTCAAATTCAATTATGTTGAAAGCAATTCATTCCATGCTTTTCCGTTTTCTGGATGTTGAGCAAAGTTCAGTGTGAGCAGAAATGGAGAAACAAGAAACAAGAATTTCCACTAAAAAGAATCATTCACTAACAAGGATATATGTTGACAAACTGACATGCACATACCTTCAAAACTTGTTAAAGTGGGAACAGTTCCCCTTATCTACAGCCATATGCTGGCAACCACAAGCCCTGACTTTAACAACTCAGAACCAGCTTCTGCTGCTAGTTTCCTAATCAAGTATACAGATTCTAATGGAACCTAATTTACAACTGCGTCAGTTCCTCTGGGTTCTCTGTAGATTGCATTAGAATTATCTCAGCCCTTCTTTTCTTGTCATCCTTTTCAATATCCTTTCCAGACAATGGGCTAACCTTGGCAAAACCCTTACTGTGTGAACTTAATTCTGTGGACTTCTTTCCAACCCCAATCTTAAATTGCACAGCAGGTCTTTGACTCAAAAGAACCTTCTTCTGGCCCTCATCAGAATCACACAACCTGCTCTTCATTGCTTCAATGGCTGGAGCAAATGTATTCAGCACTGACACATGGTTATGTAGAAGATTCTGGTCAATGGGATTTCTCTCAGCAGCTTCATTTGAGAGCTTAGATGGAGGAATAACGTGGGACACTTCCTTCTCTCCAAACTGTAAAGGTGCAGCAAGAAATGGGTTACCTTCACTGGCAAGTTTTGCCTCTGAATCTCCAACAGGGGCAACAGCGAAAGGTCCCCCAGACCCGTTAAAAGGCAACTGTTGCTGCAAGTTCAATACAGACCTATCTGTCCTTGCCTGCGGTCTTACCAACTCAATCTTTTGTGTGTTAGAATCAGAAGCCCCTTTGTTCCCTGTGGACAACTGAAGGTAAGTCTGAGAATCAGGAAATGCAGGTAGCCAAGCTGGAATGTACTCCTCAGGAGACTCCTCACCAATTTGCAAAAAACTTGGAGCTGGCTTCCTTTCTCTAACAACTGGGAAAGGAGGAATAGAATAGGCAAATGGGATTTCCTCTGTGATGGTAACATACTGAACAAGTTCCTTAACCACACCTGAACTTGCAATACAACGATCATTATCAGAAGCGCCAGTAAACCCTTGTGGAGAACCCAATTCTTCCAATCCTTGAATAATATCAAATGTGTTACTACCTGTTCTGCCTGCTAAATTAGCGTACGACTGTGCAAGCTTTCCTAGATTGTGGATATACTGGACAGTGACGTCAGATAACACTTCAAGAGCAGACTGCTGGAAAGTCTGAAATCCAGTACTCTCGCATACTTGTGCAACAGCTATCTTTGCAACTGCTCGGGCGAATTCATCAGCACTTGCACCAGATTTTCTATTTGCATGCAATGATTTTTCATGCACTCTTCCACTCTCCCCACCTCCATGGCTCATATTCAACACCTCATATCACTTCACCTGATATTAGACATCCGAAAGTACCATTCTCACACCCATAAATCACCAATTCATTGCATAAACCCCGTTTGATTGCTGTAAGAAAGTAAGAGAAGAAAATAAAATCGATATTTTAGAATCTTAAATAGTTCAATTAACCTCTAAACTGGGTCTAATAAGATAAATACTGGCCCTAGTCTCAAATTCAGTCCCTACTTTAATGACCAAAATGATTCCATAAAAGAGAAATACACAGATAAAAAAAATCAGGCAACATCCAAGGCAAACCATCACAAAATCAAAGGAAAAACTTTGCCTTCTCCAACAGATATACACCAAGTACTTCCGCTCCATAGTTCCAATGAGACATCCACACAGTGTAATTTTTTTTTATCATTTCTTCGACATTTTTAGCCACCCAATGCAAATTCAAGCAAACCCTAGACAAATCCAAAAAAGCTGAATGCTTACCGTTTGCATTCTAGGGTTTGCAAAAGGAACCAGGCATCGGAAGACCACAAAACATATTATCGAAGCTTAGAGAGCATTGAAACAGAAATCCGGAGCTATAGTGAGCAGCAATCGAGCACCGATGGAACCCTAGCTAAAGAGGGAATTAGAATTGGAAAGGTAACAGAGGTAATTAAGGGTTTTGGTTTTGGACTATGTTGAAAATAAGGTTTAATTGAAATTTAGACCCTGGTAAAACCCCATGGAATCACAGGAGAGATTTGAGATTTTGAGTTCGACATAGCAGAGCTGTTGTACTCTTACTTATAGACGGAGAAACGAAATTAGTTTAACTAGAGCAATGATAGCTTCACGCGTGTGTGGATTAAAATGCGCTCTAATGTCCACATTATTGTTGACAGCTGTCAAAATTTTCAAACCACTTAATTTCACCCCCATTTCATTTTAGTTTCTCTCTCCGGTCTCCGCTAACAAAGATGGGATTAGATTGCAAATTAACCTGTAAATTAGCAGCAAATGCCATTTTCCTTTTTGGCTTCTTCGGTTCTTCCTACATGGAACGAGAAAAATTATTAATAATTAATTTTCTTTATTTTTACCATTATCTTTACTAAATGTAATTAAATATAAAAATTTCCTAAAATTCATCTCATCACTCCTTTTTTTTTCCTTTTTAATTTTAATGGCAGATTAATGGAGATAGAATTATTGTAATTAAAATAATTATGCGAATAAAAAATACTTTAATCAAATTAAAGAGTAACTTTTATTATATTCCCTCCATCTCATCACTTTGGGCAAATTTTTTTTACGAATTAGGCTTTTTCTTCCATTTTTCCTTTTCTTTTTTTTAACTCTCAACACATCAATAAATTAGTGAAGTAGCATTAAATATAAATTATATATAAACTTACGTACAATTAATTAATTTTAAAAAAATAAAGGACAAAATGAATTTCAAGTAAGTTTTCCTGTGTAAATGAAATGTCC
This sequence comes from Jatropha multifida, assembly GCA_948099535.1. NCBI lineage: Eukaryota > Viridiplantae > Streptophyta > Magnoliopsida > Malpighiales > Euphorbiaceae > Jatropha > Jatropha multifida. Next base: position 28,358 of record CANUEX010176289.1, on the reverse strand, counting down.
AAATTAAAAAATTTATTTAAAATAATAAAACGGATGGTGTAATTTACATGTTTGAACTGCTTTTTTACTCACTACGTAAACAAAATAAAAATGGACCGACGAAGTATTTTAATATTAGTTATATATATTTTCATTGAACGAAATTCCCAAGTAGGAATTTAATTAGACAACCAAATAAGCATTGGATTATAAAAATGTTTTATGTTGAGACTATAACTATTTTAATTAAATTTTGTAATTACTACGATTTTAAAAATTGGTAATTACCTGTTGAAAAAATGTTAATATAATTTTAAAATTTTATAAATAAAACATGTAAAATTAGACGTAAAATCAAATTACAATGACTTTTATTTTGCATTTTCAATATAATAGATCTATCGTATGAGATTATATTTGGTATAAATAAACCTAACAAAACTCCAAAGTTAATAGAATAAAAAAAATTCACTAAAAAAAAAAACTTTTGCATCTAAGGAGCATGCCTTAGCTCCATCAAAACATGGATTGCAGTCAACCAATCTTTACATTGCTAGTTCTAAAGATATATAGATGTCTATTTAATTTATAAATGACATGAATATATATATATAATATTGTTTTTTTATCTACAAATATCTGTTTTCAAAAGAAATTTATATATATAGCTTTTATATTTTATTATAAAGTCTTTACATATACCAAATATTATTAAATAGGCAAGAAAAACACAAAGCAAATTTAAAAAAAAATTAAAGTTCGCGGAAGAATTATAGACATTTTCGAAAATTACATTTATGAACAGTTAATCCAGTCCCGAAAAAATCTAAAACAATAAAAATCTTAATACACTTTTAGCTAAAATATATTCAATAAAATTAAAAATGTAATAGGATAACTGATGTTGGGTAGAAGCAGAAAGAAAGTCTAATATTGATATATTAAAAAACGTAAATGAGGTGGCGCAATGGCTTCCGTAGCATAGTGGTAGTGCGTTCGCTTCGTAAGCGAAAGGTCGCGAGTTCGAGCCTCGCCGGGAGCTTGAAGTTATTTTGCATTCTGCTCTAATTTATCTTCTAGCATTTAGCAAGACCTTTTGGAGAGAAGTTAATAGCCTCGTGCTTTGTGGGATAATAATATTAAAAAAGGAAGAAAGAAAACCATTAGGTTAAATTCAATGATTTAAGTTAGGTTGCTTCCATATTCTTAGGTTGGCATTTCGAGGAGTTTTTTATGAGTGCTCGAAAGTGGCTGATGAAGTCAAGACGAGAAGTTTTGAGGTCATTAGGGCTAAGTTTCCTTGGATTCCATATGGTTTCAGAGACTGGACTGAGCAACCTTCTATATTTTGCTCTTTGGGTAAATTTGGTCCTGCTGGTGTGGGGGAGATTTAAGGAAAGGTGACATAAAATGTTTGTTTTATGAAAAAGCTGATACTCTTTATTCGATCGCTGCAGAATCAACGGCTTTGCACAAAGCCTTGGAAATTTTCTGTGATTCTGATCTTAAAAACTCAAAATCTGCTATTTCATGGATCACAAATCATCTTAGAAGGCCATGACAATGGTGAAGAATATTCAACAAAATTGATTCAAATGCAACGGTGAAAAAATTGAATGGGCATGAGTTTTGTTCATGTGGTTAGGGAGAAGAACATCACGGCTGATCATTTTGCAAAAAAAAAAAAGAGTGAGCTCTCCTCTATTTTATACTCGGCTATGAATTTGATCTATTTTTGGGATGTTTCAACTTTGTCGTTTAACTTTACTGCTTCTCTGATCTTGTGAGGTAGTGCTTCTAGTATTTCAGTTGCTTATTATTGTTGGCTGCTGTTTTTAGGGGTTGTTTTAAATCTTAGGTTAGTATTTTTGTAAAGCTTTCAAAGATTATTCAAATTGGCTCCGACAAGAAAGATTTGTAAGGAATTGTGGTTACTTCTTCCATGGTGTGTCATTGGAAGCTAAAATGGTCAAGGGAGTTAAGATCCTTTGAAGAGGATCAATGGCAGCAGCTAGAAACTCTATTACAGCCCATTTCAGTATTCTAACAAGGCGGGGGTAGAATAGCTTGGATGCATGGTCTTAAAGGTAAATTTAATGTAAAAAATTTTTGTGATTTAATAGCATGTGTGATTCTTTATGTTCGGTTCAATTCTTACATATATGTAAAGAACAAAATCATTTTGCAGACTAAAAGAGAGTTGAAGCACACGAAGATTTTCTTACTTTGTTATCATGATGGAAAGACTATGTAAATGTTTTGGACTATAATTTCTCAATATGATTGGTTGTGGAGACACTTTGACGCCGGTGGGTTGGTTTTGTATTTTTTTTTAATATTATGATAATTTCGTTATTAGTTATATTAACAATTTTGGATAGTTTTTAATTTTTTTCAGTTTGGTGTATATGATATTTTGACCATATTTTTTTATTTTAAAGTTATTTAAATTAGATTGGATATAAATGAGAAGTTTGATGACTTGAAATAATACCTAAATAAAATAAATTTTTACTGGACAATATAATTTAATAAAAATTATTTTTGCCGATAAAAAAAATTTAAATGCACTTCTGATACATGCAAAATATATATATATATATAATTATCCCATATGCATGTATGTGTATTTATACGTCGAGTAACCTCTTTTTTGTTCATGTGACATGAAGGCTCAATTCAAGACAAATACTTAGACATGAAACCCATTGGCTCAATTCCATCACATGAACAAAACGAGGTTACTTCCAAACTAATTAATTTTACATTACAGCTTGTCTTCCCCCTCATATATATATGTTGCTAAGGACCACACGACACGATATTTTTTTTGGATGCACTTTCAGTGTCTCTTGAGACTATCTAAAGCTGCTATTCACTTCCATTATCTTGCTGGATCTTGTGTCAAGTTGACACCACTTCTGCCAAACTTATAGTACAATGTCTATTTGTATGTATATAAAATTATTAATCTCTCTTCTTCTTCTTCTTCACTTTTTTTTTTTCTGTTATTTCCTATATATATGAAAAGAAAAAGAAACCTTCTGTCGTGGCTCTTTTTCTTCTTTAGGATTTCAACTTTTGGAACTTTTTTGCTTACATATACAGAAGTTCCAGAATATCTTGTTCTTTAATTTCCTTGATCCCTATGAACTTCAATACATGATTAGCTAAGCACAATAACATTAATACAGCTGATAAATTAATATCTATATATATACATAAAAAGCATTTTTTTTTTTTATCAGCCAACAACCAACAAGATTTTGCTTAATAGAAGAGGAAGGTGTAAATTAGGGAGAAATGAATCAATCTAAACCCAAGCCGACGGACTTTACCCTACACATAATACATCCCAACCTAAGATTCAAACATTCCCCATAACCAACAACGAAAATCAACAAAATCTGAAACACTGCCTCATGAGAATAGAAGCAGTAAAGCTAAACAACACGTTGAAACACCATAAAAATTGGGTCAAGAAACCTTAGTAAAGTCATAGCCAAGCAGAAAATGGAGAAGAAGAACTCACTCTTTTCTTTGCAAAATGATCAGCCACCCGTTCTTCTCCCTAACCACATCCCATTCAAATTTTTCCACCATTGAATCAATTTTTTAAAAATTTTCCACTATTGCCATGATAATAATATAGGTTAATTTAAGATTATGACTGTACACAAATAAATAACTAGCTATCACTTTGGTCGTTCAACTAAAAATATTCATTATAAAGAGAACTCATAGGTATCATGGAATATTAGAAAACAAAATAAAATTAAGAAAATAACATAAATTAACGAGAACTATCCTAGAATTGACGACCAAAGACAAATTATAAAACAAACATTAGGTCGTAATCTATTAGAACAAATAATTAACATAACAAGACTTTTCTTCCAGAGAACACTTGGGACAAGTAGAATTGTACTCAGTACTAAATTAAAGTTGAAATAATTATACTACCTCTTTTCCTCTCCCCTGGCCAGGATAACAACAAGTTGAGGCTTTGCATTGTTTGCTTTTGTACTCCTTGTGTATATATATATGTTTATGTAGATATATGCCGTTGATGTCATTTAGAAGGAAATTGATCCTGGTCCTTATCAGGTTGACTTCCACCATTATGGGAATGGAAAAGTCTAGGGTTTGTTACACTGAAATGGAAAGGTCTAGCAGATTGATTTAAAGAGAATGGAGTTGGAGTAAGAGAATTTGGGAATAGGTTTTGGGCGCTTGGAGTCAACATCTGAAAGTGGTTTATTTGTCTCGGATGATCTATTTCAGTTGTAGCATGTGAAGGGAAATAAGGGAAAATTTGTGACCCAGATGATAAAGATAAAGTGGATGGTAATGGAATAGCATTTAGGTTGTGCAGATCTTGATGACGATCTGTTTGACTTGCAAATCCATGGCTTCCCATATGAGATAAAGGAAAACTTGGATGTTCTAATTGAAAAAAAGAAGTATATGGGATTGCATTGTTTATCAAACCCGCCGGGGAAGAAGAATGAGTAGTTCTAGGAAAGAAACTACTTGATGTAGCAACTTCATTGCTTTCTTGTTTATTATCCTCTTCATTTCTTCTTGTCGTCCAATTTTCTTTCTCACTTGTAGCAACTTGTTTTGATTTATTCTTCAAATGTGCATCGCTTGTCCAAAAATTGGGTCTAGTAGAACTTAATACAACTCCTTGATTTTCTTCCCAACTGATGCTGCTATTCAATTTGTTGGATTGAGAAGTTCCAATTTCACTACTGCTTAACATTGCTTGATGGTTTAGGGCAAAATTGACTGGTGGAATTAGAAGTGGAGGGAGTTCATCAATTTCATGCTTAGCTGCATTTAGTAACCAATCAACAGCTTTACTAGGTTGATTAAGTCCAAGCCTATCCTGAAGATCGTACAATTGGATGGCTGTTGGAACTGAAAGCCTAACTCTTCTGTCCCTTAGTCCCCTTATAGTGCAAACTTTACTATGCCTATCTTTTCCTCCAAAAGCACGCGAAACCCGAACAATTCTTGGATCTTTCAATCTTAACCATGGTGTTGCTGGGCTAGATGAAGAAGCCTTTGTACTACTCTTTCCATGATCATGATTACTACTTGCATGATCTCCCTCCTTTTCTGATGGAGAATCCACTTCTTTTGAACTACTAATCATCTCTTATGTCTCTCATCATTGCTGCATAGGTAACTCAACTAGTAAAATATAGTGTAAACTTTCTTTATCATGCAAGAAATCATGATTATCTATTTCATATCCACCAAAACATGAAAATAAAGAGCGAGCAATTAATCCGATATGGATGCTGTTATTAGCACTAGCTAGATCTATTTAATATTAACTGAAGTTTTTCTTGATTATTTGCCAATCAGAAAAAGCAAAAAAAAAAATGAAAATCTATTCAAATCCCAATTTCCCATATTGAAAGAGAAGTTATGTTAATCAAGAAAAGGAGAGATCTTTCCATAATTAGAAAGGAATTCAACAAGAAAGGTTAGCATTTGGTGGTATTTTATGGATTGAAGCTGACTAGATTGATGGTCCTCAAGAACCCTTATCAAATCTGAAGAGGACAAACACAATCGTAGCTTTAATATACATGGGAAATATATAAATGAAGGAAGAAAAGCTTTCCAAAGAAGGGAGAATTTTTAGTTGATTATAGCTAGGTTAAGCATATAAGATTTAGAAGTAAAATGGACTTACAGTGTATAGAAAGGAATAGCTAGATCTATCAACCTTTGCACTGCTGTACTTAGCACTCCCTTGTGAACTTCAACCGAACTATAGCTGCTGCCTACAAGTTTGCTTTAATTGCAGAGAATAAACTTATTGGTGAAGTTGAAGCATTTGAGAAAGGAAGATGCCGGAATTCAACCGACCATGCTCCACGGAGGAAGACGTAAAGGAAAAGCAATGGCAGCTGTTATGCCACGTGGCGCAGCTCGCCATCGGTCAAATAAATGTGCTAGTCAATGTCTTATCATTTCCTTTATCACGCATGTTGAGCAATCATTGTCACAATAAATATTTGTTAGGGTTAATTTTCCTTTGTAAAGATAGCAAGTTTCAATACTTACCTCTAGTTTAATAACATGATCAATAAGGTGTTACTTAGAGTATTAAGCGATTTCAATTTTTTTAAGAGTAAAAATACAAATTTAATTCCCGCAAATCTTTATACTCTATGACGTCGGAGTTTCACCTCTTTATATATATATATAACATTATCAGCTTCAAAAAAAAAAAGAAAAACTTACATAATTAACTAAAAATTTAAATTGGGGACCATTCTTTACATTTTGAAAAGCGGTGAGTCATGCTTTATCGACAACTACGAAAAGGTTTTGTAAAATTCTGATCAATCCTTGTCATCTTTGTTGAAGAATGCATGCTCAATTAATTAGAATTGAAACTAATTAATAGGCTAATATGCTTGCTTAACATTTCAAAACTCTTGACTTCTGGTTAATCATAATCACCAACTGTTTTGAAATTAATCAAGACAGACTATCGGGAAATTTATGCAGTAAGTAATGCAATTTATCAATTCTTGGGCTCTAAAAGTTGTGGTGTACATACAGACTGTAAGAAAACCTATTTGGAGGGGAGGGACCAGCCCATAAAACTTATTATCAAAGAAATAGGACCACAGAAAACTTTTGCTGCAGAGAGATATGCATGGAGCCAGTTGAAGTATTCAAACCTAACAGCTGACAAAGCAATGGAAGCTATCTTTTTATGGAGGAGAGACAAGAAAATGTATGCAATTTATTTTTTCTTGTTCTTCTTCTTTGAAAAATTTATAAGCTTTTATTAATTAGAATTGGTCTCTCTCTCTCTCTCTCTCTCTCTCTCTCTCTCTATATATATATATTGCCTACCTCCGTTTCAATGTTAGGGAATTCAGTCCTTGGGGAGGCGATCGAATCCTACATAGCTGAATAATTTGACTCTCGTTGCGGCCGCCACTGACGGTGACAATTGTTCTGGAATCTTGATCAGAATCCGTCTGACTTGCTTTCTTATATTTTAGTTTACTTGTTGCCACTGCCGATAAAATTCTCTACAAGACAAGGCAACCACTAGAGCAAATTGTTAGGGCAAGAAAAAGATGTAATTGGTAACATATACATACTAGCCCATGAATTAGAATTGTTGTATCTCCATAACAAAAAAAGAAAAAAAAAAGCAAAAGAAAATTGTGGGTTTATTTAATTAATTAGGTCAAGAACATTGCAAAATTAGTAAAATTTATTCAAGATAATGAAGAAACAATTAAGAAAATTTCTTCCTTCTAAATGTTTTAAATCTTGCATAGAAAATTGCATGTTTGCTTGTTTCTCGCATTATGGGATGAACAATTAATATGCCTTTAGGTATCTTAGTACAGATTGCTAATTTGGTAGAAGCAGAAAAAATTTGCCGCCCTTAACCCTAACATTCAATAAATAAAAGTACAGCTCTTCAAAGCCATCAAAAGGGAGTAGATAGAGGAGTTAATGAATATAATTAAACTGAAAAAGATAAACATTTTGACTTTTGCAGCTATTGGACTCCAAAAATGTTTCTGCTTTTTTGTCTTAATCCTTCTTCAAATGAAAATATAGGTAGATTTAACTACTTGCTTATCCTTTTCCAGGAAAAGGAGAAAGAATTAAAAAAAGAAAAAGAAAAAGAAATGCAAGAAACCCTAAAAGAATCTATCTATACACAAGTTTTTGAAGACAACACTGGTGAGATTGATCTAATATTATCAAATAGCCATTTTGTTTTGAAGTTATGTGGTTCTTCAACTACCAGACTATTTACTATTTAGTGTCGATTACAGAAGAGAAAGAGAGGGTTCTTGATTGCTTTGTTTAGAAATTACAGGACGAAAGAGACAGATGAGAACACTTTTAAGGGTTTTGTTATATCTTTCTGTCTTTGTACATAAACAAGCAGTGGTGGACATATCAAGAAGAACAGTAGAAAGGTTTCTAATACAGTTCTGATTGACTGATACCACCATTAATTACTATTGTGGCCAATTTTTAATGGTCCCCAGATTCCAAACACTAGCTAGTGTTAGCTTCAGATTTACCTAAGTAATTAATTTACTTGGTTATCCAATATGGGTGCAACCGGAAAGGGGACCTGTTAGAATTCGATTGGCTAACTTTTTCTTGATTCAATGATTCATTCAAATTCCTATACAATCGAAAATAATTTGACCAATACCCATTTGAAAAGGCATGAAACTCCAAAATAAACCCGAACACGAAATGACACAACTCAAAATCCCTTGACCTAATTGATCCAACTTGTCTAGAATATAACCTGTTTCTCCCTAAATTTATATTAGCAATCTAAATCTATCATTTTGCCGTTATTGTAAAATTTGGAGGTTATTTCGAAGAAATTATGTAGTTGGTGTTTAAGCACTCGGTTTCATTTTCTACATGTTCAGGCGCAAAACAATCTTTTAATTAGCGGTTAATTTAGTTAATGGCAGTATGGATCCTCCAGCCTATTTTCATTCTTTAGTTCTTTCCATTCGACATTTCTTACGCTGGGTTGGTCTATCCACGTTTTACATATTTATACAGAACTCAATTCTGTGCTGATTGGCTAACGAATTTTGCTTATTCTAATGATCCGGGTCTTCAGTTAATAGCTATTATCCATCAAATATTAGCTATCGGTTAGCAATTACGAGGTTTTAGCAATGGCTAGTCAAACATTGGCTTAGCCTATACATTAGGGTTTTTTTTTTCCCGAGAAGAATTAGATATTAATACTATTTACTAAACCAAACTGAAAATTTTAATTCATTTAATTTTTTATTTCTTTTTCTTGTTAAGTTTAAATTTAATATATCAACACATCTAAAATTTTAATCCATAAGAAGTGATTCAAGTAATAAGACATGTTTGAATTTTACAATATAAAAGTAGTGATGAATCATGAAATAAAATTAGTCTCGTGCTAAGAGAGTACGACAATACTCATTGAATTTTTTTTTAAAAAAGAAAAAATCTAATCACGTGGAATATGTAACTCCATTCCATTCCATATTTTTAAGAATTTCACCACAGTAACTATTCATTTCCCCTCCTTATCGAATGCAATTTTTTATGGGTGTAAAGTTGAAATTAATTGTTGATGAAGTAGATAAATAAGATAAGATATTTCACTTGCATTTAGGCAAATACTACTACCATTGTTTAAAGCCTCAGTACGTATTAATTGGTTAATTAATTAATTATGCAGAGAGAGTCATAACTCCTGAGCAAAAGAGACACAAAGAAAAACGAGAAGTTGATAAAAATATCTCTGTTTGTCTATTAATTTCATGACATTTGTGATATTGGGTTTCACTTTCTTTGCCATCTTAAGCATTACTTACTGCCTGCATCGATCTTTACTGTCTCTTTCTGATCACTGAACAACTATATTTTCCCCTGCCTCTTTTCTTGGTTCTAGGGTTTCCTTTTTTCCTTTTGCATGGCCTAACAATCGACACAACTGCACCTGCATGACAGAAGAAGCAGCAATCCCAAAATAGGGAGAAGGATACAAAGAAAAAGTCATTTAAAAGAAAGGTAAAAATGAACATTTCTGTATGTCTACATTTAAATTGAATAGAGGAAGAAAGGATTGAGTTTCTAGATTTTTTTAATTTAAAAATTTAAAAGAAAAGAGAGTTTGCAAAATTTTAATTGAGGTTAGGACAACTTTTATAACATTTAAGAAATCGATTTTTGAAAAAAATAATTAAAGGAAAAAAAAACCATAAATATCTGGAATGACATTTATCCCGAACTGGATTAAACGGTTCTGATAATAGAGTCCGGATACAGATAGTTTATTAAAAAAAAAAAAAGAAAAACATATAAACTCAGGAAACGTGAGTTTCTGCCTATGAAAATTGAAAAGTAGTCAAAAGCTAGCAATATGTTCCAAAAACACATTTCACTTTCCCAAGCATGCGAGTCGTTCTATATCGTTCTTTTCTTTTAGGAATTCAGACTACTATAAAATTATTGGAACTTTTGAAAATAAAAAATCATACATGATGAACAAACTTCTTTCAAACGTTGGATTGCTATCAAGGAACTGGTTAGTTCCAAAGTATAATCATGAAGAATGAGAGATTTCGGACCATAGAATTAGAGCAAAGGCGTCCAATGGGCCATGGAAAGCCCAATAAACACAAATAGTCTGAGTGCATTGTCATCTTTGGGCTTATTAAAATAGACCCTTTTGCCGTTGTTCTATGGGATTTCAGTGTCCACACTTAAAAATTCAGGAGGATTTTCCGTCAAGCCGAAGCCCATCAATTTCGGACCAGCAATCAGAAACGACTCTGTCGTTTTATCCATGCTAGATCGGAAGGATAGAACTGGAATAAAATTTGGATCCAAAACCGGTATATGCTTAGTATATACTTTGTTCAGACCAATTCATGATTGACGTTATGACAGAAATTATTCGCAGAATTAATGGTAAAAGCCTTTAAAATTATACATAATAGGATAAATTATTTAATTTAGCAATTTATGAATTCCTTGAATAAATAAACTTTATTATTATTAAATTAGAGAGATGAATAATACTCAAAAATTAATTTGACTGTGATACAATACAATCAATCTTATCTTACTATATTAAAAACTAAAAACTACATGTGAAAATGAATTTTCATAATATAGAAATATCATTAATTAAGGAGTTGAAGAAAAAGTGAGGCAAAAGACTCTATTTCAAGCCTAGGCAAAACCATCCCAATCTCAATTCCACCATTTCCATCTCTACTGTCCATCAAAGAAACACCATTAACTCTATCTATAGACACAATCTCCACCTTCTCAGGTCTTCCCCATCCAAAATCCTCTTCATAATACTTAAACAGGGGTGATCCAGTTATCCCAAGCTTTTGCACCTCTGCTCTTTCGCCTCTCATCATGGCATGCCTTTCTTTTTCTTCTTTAAAAAGTGCTTTCCCTGTCTCCAACACTTGTATCGAGTCACTTAGCTTCTCTGCTATAATAGCCACTCCGTTTTCCTCCATGAAAATTCCTGCTTCTGCAACTGTGTTAAGAACATATAGACAATTACCAAAATAATTTGATGGAATTGGAGGGTCTAATCTGCTTCTACAATCCACTGGAACTAGAATGTAAACCTTTCTGTTAGTATCTCGGCCTCTCGCTCCTACTGCACAGACTGACAAATAAGCACATGTAACGACAACTGTGGATAAATGAAGATTTTTAGTGGGCTTTGATTCTGTAACCTGGTTCTTGTGGTAACTCAGGATAATTTCTCTGAGTTTCTCGATTCTTTCACGAGTCAAATTAAATGTGGCTCGAGATAAGTTTGGTGAAACTCCTGGAAGATGGGGCAACAGTTTCACGCTTCGCCTGTTGGATTCTGAATCAATATTTTTCCATTGATTCAGATAGAATTGCTCAAGCTTATTTGGGTCTTTAATGGCGGAGCGGTCGAAAGATGGAGTTAACTCCGGCAATAAAGATATACTTTTGGTTTTGCATATATGAGCCCATGCTTTGAGAAACAGGGAAGCGGTTTTTCCATCAACTACTGAGTGGTTCATGGCAATGCCAATGGAAAAACCTTTATTGGGAAATAATGTAATTTGCAAAGCAATTATTGACGCCATTGTTTCTGATATTATTAACTCGGGAATGTACTGCCTCGACTCAGTAGCTTCAAGGATTTCATTGCTTGTCAAACGGTCGAAGTCAGCAGAAGACTCGGAAACTGTGAGTAAAACGACATCATTTGGAGTGTAAACAATCACAGGTTTAGAGGAATCCGATGGCCATGTGAGATGGCCGGCGAGAGGAAGAAAGTAGAGGAGAGTCTGTGAGAGTGAGAGCTCAAGAGTTGGAAGGATTTCCGAATGGAAGAATAGAGGTGACTCAGCGAGTTTGTAGAAGTAAACGCGTTCAGCTGGAGGAATTCTGAAAAATCTTGCATCAAAGAATGTGAGAGGGAGAGTTAATCTGGTAGTTGACGTGGTTAGGTCAGTGACCGGAGCCACTTGACAGACATACAAATTTTTCAGTGATGAGCTGTTAGGTGATGCCATTGGTGGGCAACATCAAAGCTTCTGAATGGAAACCAATTTTTATTGATTCTTCGTAAATTGAGTGATACGCATACCAATGAACGCTAGGTCAATATAATAATAATATACTATAATAATTTTTCATAACATAGTTTCAGAAATCACGTTATAAGCCCAGTACATGTTCATTAAAGCATGGGCTAATACATCCAGCACCTTAAAAAAATGGGAGCGGTGGAATTGAGATTGGTTTAGTTTTGAACATGTATGAGATTGAGATGTTTCGATTCTTTGTTTATTTTTAATTTTTTTTCACCGTTAAGGTATTTCAATCTCATTCATTTGATTTAATCTCTACTAAACACACTTTAAAAAAAGAAAAAAAAATCTTAATTGTGATTAAATCCGAACCGAAATAGATATTCTTCAGTAATAAAATTCAAATACCGGTGAATTACATAAAAAAGTGATATTTTATAACATATTTTACAAAATTGTACATGTCCATTTTCATTTTGTCTAATGCATAAATTTACCCGTTTAAATCATTTATTTTGTGTCATTCTCAAATTCACGAGAATCTACTGTAGTCTCACTCTTTTAGGTTTCAATAACAATTACTAAATAAAACAACTTTCACTTGTAGCTTTTCGAAAATGAGACGACATAGCTTTAGGACCACATTCCCAAGAAAAGCAACGTTTTATATGTTTATTAATAATAATAGTCATAGCCCAAAGAGAATTCCTATGATTAAGCAATCCCCAGCCTAGGCATAGATATTCCATGATAAATGTATTTTCCTAATATTTATAGTTAATATTTTACCTTCTTTACCATCAAAACAACGTTATTAAACATTGACTTATCATACATTCTCAATAAACACAAGAGAGACGCTTACTGTATTCTTCCTTTGTTTTTTTTTTAGAAGGAAAGAGTTAAGTTTACTCTCTCTTGGGCCATAGAGAATGCACTTTATGATGCCAGACTTATACTCATCTTCTTTATAGAAAATGAGATCATTTCTCGCCTCACATACAACTTATCCTGAGAAGAGGCTACTGCCTTCTTTTTAGTTAAGTCCCATCAAAGGAAAATGAGGAACGTAACCAAATTGGCTTGGAATTGTTTGGCGGTGACTTGTCTTTTTCATTTTCTTTTTTAAGTTGAGCTCCACCACACACGTCATGGATAAGCCAACCTACGATGACTGGAGAAAGATCTTTTACGATTGGCAAAGGCAGAAAGCTATACTTCGTAACTGCAAATGTCATCATTTGTCTTGTCGTTCTAAAATGTTCTCTTTTGCTTCAAAACATTTAGTCCAGTATCTTCTCCTCAGTCTATTTTATAAGGATTATTTCTATGGAAACTTTTTTTTTAAAAAATAAAATATTTTCAAAAGAAAAATAGAGTGAGAATGATTTTTTTTCAAAAGAAAAAAAGATATATCCGACATTCTATTAAAAGTAACCATTTACTCACGCCTATCAAAAAACGGATTGCTCTATCTACTCCATGAGCTACCTCTTTTGTAGAGCGTTTGACGAAATTAGAACGAACATCAATATTAATCTCCTGCAGTAGATATTTACGAGCAGCAATGATGAAATAAAAGAAAGAAAAGTCTGAATAGTTGGGACTGGATAGAGCTTGAATCACTTCTTGAACATCTGATTCAATGATAACCTGACTCCGTCCACGTAATCTCAACCAACTAAGGACCTTCTTGATGCCAGCTGCTTCAGCTTCTTTTGCAGAAAACAAACCATCCAGATGCAGATTTTTAGCAGCCAAGAACCGTTCATCTGAGTCTCTAACCACAAAGCCAACCCCAAATCTGTGATTAGGCAGGCGTCTGACTTGTTTATAATACTATAATACAACATCATAAAAATACTCTCTTTTTTTTTTTTATAAGGTTACATGACTAAACAACAAATAAAGCTTAACAAAGATCTTTAAGACCATTAACAAACAAAGGAGCAAAAACTTCCATTTCATTTGTAGTCAAAGCCAATCCAATCTCAACGCCATTTCCATCTTTACTCTCTTTCAAAGAAATTGCTCCAGTCCTATCTATCGAAATTATTTCCACCTTTTTGGGCTTTCCCCACCCAAAATCACACACGTAAACTCCAAATCGGGTCGATCCAGCAACACTGATCGCTTGTACTTCATTCAGATTCTTGAAAGCTGATAGCGTCTCTTCTGCTCCTTTAAGAACTCCATTTGTCTCTATTGCCTTTATACTTTCACTGATCCTCTTCGCAGTGGTCGATAATCCATTTTCTTCCATGAAATCTCTTGCTACTGCAATCACTTTTTGAACAGCAATACAATTGCCAAAATAATTTCTTGGAAGTGAAGGATTTAAACGTTTTCTGCAATCCACAGCATAGAAGAACCAAACGGTTCTATTTTCATCTACTCCTCTTGCTTTTACCATGCATACTATTACATAAGCACATGTAATCACAAAATCTGATAAATGATCAATTGGGTTCTCCAATTGAGACGAAATCTTCTTCTTCATTTTGTTTAAGTCTTCATTGCTTAATTTAAACGTAGCTCGGAGCTTGTTAGTCGCTTCAACTACGTGGGGCAATACTTTCAAACTTCGAGGATTGGCTCTTGACAGGGACTCGGTTATGGAATTCCACTGAGACAAGAACACCAACTCGAGGTCGTTTGGGTCTTGTAAACCATTTCGATCATAAAATGGAGATAATTCAGGTAATAACGATCTTTCACCATGTTTAGATATGTAAGCCCAAGCTTTCATAAACATGGTTACACTTTGACCGTCAAGAACTGCATGGTTAATGGAGTAACCGATGCTAAACCCTTTATTAGGAAATAGAGTGATTTGAAAAGCAATAACAGATGATCTAGTTTCAGATATCGGTAACTCCGGCACATATGGATGCAACTCGGTAGCAACTCGGATCTCATCACTTGAAAGATGATCCATATCCGCGTCTGACTCGGCGACCGTGAATGCAACGCCATCGTTTGGAGTGTAAAGGATGATGGGCTTAGGAGAGTTTGATGGCCATGTGAGGTGGCCAGCGAAGGGCAGATAGTGAACAAGAGTGAGAGAGAGGGAGCGTTTGAGTTCAGGTAAGATAACTGAGTTGAAGAATGCAGGGGTTGAATCAGTTAGTTGGTAGAAAAAGAGACGTTCAACCGGTGGGAATCTTAACCAGAGTAAGTCGAGAAAGCTGAGAGGGAGAGAGAACTCAGTGGCTGAGTCCGGTAAATCGGAAGCTGGTGGAATTTGGCAGATCTCTAGAACTTTTGTTGACTGTGACGATGCCATAACAAGAGCTCAAGAGAGTTTGGCAATTGAATCTCTATAAATAAATAAATAAAAAGAGTTCCAAAAGTTTAGGCCTAAATTATTTTTTTGTCTTTTTATTTTTAGATTCACAAGTGAACTAATTATTATATTAAAAAAAAAAACCATATGATTATTGCAACTCGTCAACTCATACGCACGCAGTCAAATATTGTCACATTAATTTATTAGTTGTTTATAATAAAAATGATAATGACGCAATTGTCTATTAACCTTTTCTAGAATGCCATGCGCTCGAGCGAAATGTCCGCATCTGCTAATATCTTGTGTTTGGAATATTTGTTCGCAGATGCTTACAGGTCACTTCCATTGATGACTTCTTCAAAGAAGACATTTTGAAGCTTCACGATTTTTTTAAGAGAAACCATAAACCCACTCTATGTGGGGATTTTATGGCCACATAATCTTTGATGCATGGATTTTAATATATCCAAATTTGATGTATTCACCGTTTAACCATTTTTGTTTTCTAAGTATTGATGAAAAAGTTTTTCTATATTTAAAATAGGAAAAATTTTATATATATCGGTTTTATAACTTCATTCAAAGATAAAATCAATAAGAATAAAATTTTTTATCGAAACGGGAGTATTTTTGGCCATGCACTGAGAAAAAAAAGTTTAAATATTTTTATATATAAAATATTAATTGTTGTATGGTTAGTATAATTTTTTAATAATAATTTTTACATTTTTTTAAATATTTAATAAATACAATTAATAAGTATAATTTTATAAATCGAAGTGTTTCACGGATTAAAGTAAAAAATTGAGATTAGTATATGCTTTTTTTATAAATAGTATGGAATTGAATTATTTATGATTTGGTGCAAATCCAATATTGAATGTTAACAATCTCACAATATATATACACTTGGATTCTCAAATAAATGTGCAAATAAAAGCCATAGTTTATATAAACAAAATGGTGTGAGGCTTATGCAAAGATAGTCTCTGTATTGGATTTCATTCTCATGGCCACAACAAACAACCCAGTTAAAATACTAGATGTTTCTCGAGTCGCCCCAATATCAATGGACTCATTCGAGTCTACTACTGAGTTCTCTCTCCCACTCACGTATTTTGACATCTTTTGGCTCAAATTATACCCAACTGAAGAAATCTTTTACTATGAGAAAAAAAATTTATCCTTGTCATTCTTTGACTCAGCGATCGTCCCTAAGCTCAAATCCTCTCTTTCCCTTGCGCTCTTTCACTTCCTTCCTTTAGCAGGAAACGTCATATGGTCTTCAGATGTTACCAAACCAGTCATTGTTTACAACCCAAATGATGGTGTTTCCCTCACAATCGCTGAGTCTAATGCAGACTTCACTCGTCTCTCTAGCAACCCAATGACTGAAGCTGTTGAGTCACGTTTTTATGTTCCCGACTTAGCTATATCTGACTCGAAAGTCGCAACTATTGCCATTCAAATAACGTTATTTCCAAACCAAGGCTTTTCGATTGGCATCTCTTACCACCATGCTGTTCTTGATGGTAAAAGCAAAGTTATGTTCGTTAAAGCTTGGGCTCACATGTGCAAACAGATTGAAACAGAGAAAAACCTAATTTTATTACCAGAGCTAACTCCATTTTTGGATCGGACGATGATTAAGGATCCGGAAGGACTTGGTAGTATCTACTTGAAGAACTGGTTAGAAACCCTGTTACCATGTTTCAATGATAACCCTAGAAGCTTGAAGCAATTACCAAATATGAAATCTCTATCCAACTTAACTCGAGGAACGTTCGAATTGTCTCGCGAAAACATAAAGAAACTCAAGAAGAAAGTACTCTCTCAATTGTCTGATCCTAATGAAATGAAATCAATCCATTTATCGACATTTGCTGTCTCTTTTGCGTACACTATAGTTTGCATGGTCAGAGCAAGAATGTTGGAAAGGGAAAGAAAGATTATGATTGGGTTCAGTGCAGACTGTAGAGCTCGTTTGGACCCTCCACTACCTGAAAATTATTTTGGTAATTGTGTTAGTGCTTATTTTACATTCATAGTAGTAGAACCTCTCCTCGAAGAAAATGGAATTACTTTTGTCGCAAAAAGGCTTAGCGAAATCATAAAAGGGGTATCAAACGGTGTCCTTGATGGAGCCAAGGAGAAGCTTGCAAATTTTCTAAAGGAAATGGAGGTAGGTGAAGTAGAAGTTTTCGGAGTTAACTCTTCGCCAAAATTTGAGGTTTATGGGACAGATTTTGGTTTTGGCAGGCCAAAGAGGGTGGAGTTTACATCTATAGATCGGAGTGGAGGCATTTCTATGTCCGAGAGCAAAGATGGAAGTGGTGGCGTTGAGGTTGGTTTAGTTTTGAAGCAACATGAAATGGAATTGTTCAATTCTCTATTTGTTAATGGCCTTCTAGACTACGAGGCACCAACCCTTCAACTTTGAAGAGAATTTGGTTTAGTGTCAAAGCCACATTTAACAAAAAAGGGGGCCAATTATCAAATCGCAAGACTTGTTGATACTCTATTATAATTGATAAACATCTTACGACGGATCACGCTCCAACATAAAAAAATACGGAGTGAATATTTGATCAGTTTGATCTATTTGGGTAAAATTTTTAATGTGATCGAATAGAGTTAATTAAACTAAATTGAATATGAAATCTAACTTTTCACCAAACTAATTTATCTGATTTAATTTATATTAACTAAGCCGAAATAAAATGGAATGGAAATCAAATTTAACCCAAAAACCAAAATAAAATTAATGATTCTTTCTTTACTAACTAAAATCGCAGTGTTTTTGGCTTCAAGTAATTTGGACAATACAGTTAACTTTACTTTAAATCGAATCATTAATCCAACACTCAAAGTTGCAATTTTATTGACTGAAGTGATAACTAAATGCTCATATTCCGAATGAAATTGGTCGATTTTTGCAAATTTAATTTACAAAGGAAAATTTTAAAAAATTTCGGACTTTGAGACCCAATTGTTGCATCCGTCTCTCTTAATTAGATACTTTTGCAACTAGACAATCATATTTTTATAGAATAAGAAGTATGAGAAACCGAAAGTTATAAATAAATCCTAACCTTTAATAATCACATTTAATACATAATAAAACTCCAAATTTAGGAAGTGAAGGAACAGGTGAATCAAATAGGCAATAAATGTTCATTACTTCGTAACAATCCTCTTGGACATGGAATATTTATTTCCGAATCCAATATTAAATACTAAACTGCCTCATATGTAAAGGATCCGATTCGCAAATGAATGTGCAAATTCAAGTCGCAGTTTATATAAATAGAATGAAGGTAAGGTCTCAATGCAAAGATAGCAAGTCTCCAAAAAGCTATTGCATTTCATTCTCATGGCCACAACAACTAACCTAGTCAAAATACTAGATGTTTGTCAAGTCGCCCCATCAATCAACTCATCCGATTTTACTACTGAGTTATCTCTTCCTCTCACATTTTATGATATCTTTTGGCTCAAATTATACCCAAATGAGCAAATCTTTTACTATGAGAAAAAAGATTTATCCTTGTCATTCTTTGACTCAGTGATTGTCCCCAAACTCAAATCCTCTCTTTCCCTGACTCTCCTTCACTTCCTTCCTTTTGCAGGAAACATCATATGGCCTGCAGATGTTACCAAACCAGTCATTGTTTACAACCCAAATGATGGTGTTTCCCTCACAATTGCAGAGTCTAATGCAGACTTTACTCGCCTTTCGAGCAACCAAATGAATGAAGCTGTTGAATCACATTTTTATGTGCCTGAGTTAGCTATATCTAACTCAAAAGTAGCAACTATAGCCATTCAAATAACATTATTTCCAAATCAAGGCTTTTCCATTGGCATCTCTTGCCACCATGCTCTCGTTGATGGCAAGAGCAAAGCTATGTTCATTAAAGCATGGACTCACATATGTAAACAAAGTGAAATAGAGAAAAACTTAACTTTATTACCAGAGCTTACTCCGTGTTTTGATCGGACGATTGTTAAGGACCCAGAAGGACTCGACATGATTTACTTGAACAACTGGTTGGAAACCAAATTGCCATGTTTCGACGATAATCCTAGAAGTTTGAAGCAATTACCAAATATGAAATCTCTCTCCAACTTAACTCGAGGAGTGTTCGAATTGTCTCGCCAAGACATAAAGAAACTCAGGGAAAAAGTACTCTCTCAATTGGATGAATCTAATCAAATGCAATCAATATTCCATTTATCAACATTTGTTATCTCTTTAGCATATACTATAGTTTGCATGGTTAAAGCAAGAATGCTGGAAAGGAAACAAAAGATTGCAATTGGATTCAGTGCAGACTGTAGAGCTCGTTTGGATCCTCCTCTACCTGAAAATTATTTTGGTAACTGCATTAGTGCTCGTCTTTCACTCGCAGAAGTAGCACCTCTCCTTGAAGAGAATGGAATTACTTTTGTAGCAGAAAGGCTTACCAATATGATAAAAGTGCTAGATAACCGAGTCCTTGAGGGAGCAAAGGAGAAGCTTGCAAATTTTCTGAAGGAAATAGAGTTAGGTAAAGTAGAAATGATTGGAGTTCACTCTTCACCAAAATTTGAGGTTTATGGGACAGATTTTGGTTGGGGGAGACCAAAGAGGGTGGAGTTTACAACTATAGATCGGACTGGAAGCATTTCTATGTCCGAGAGCAAAGATGGGAGTGGGGGCATTGAGGTTGGTTTAGTTTTGAAGCAGCATGAAATGAAGTTGTTTAAGTCTCTATTTGTCCATGGACTTCTAGACCGCGAAGCACCAACACTTCAGAATTGAATATGCATCATAAACTTTTCAAATAATTTAATTTGCAAGGCGATATAATACGCTTCCAGCAAACATATCATGTAGTAGTTTCTATATGAATAATCAAAATTCGTGTGATTGTGCTTCATAGCTTTTAAATAACTAAAGTGCATTCTATCTTATACAAGATTTATAGGTGATAATTAATGTTTGCATGTGATGTTCATACACAAGTAACATGTCACTGCAGAACGCAGAGTGTAGGCTCTGATATGCACATTTCAAATATGAATATCTTTCTTCTGTAGAAAGAAACTATCGCAAGAACATCTTCTATAATGCAACAAATATGTTGCTTAACCAATTAGCTGTGATGACTTAGTAGCAGTAACAGAAATGATAACGATACTAATTATGATCTCAGAAAAAGAAATTTGTGAAAAATAGAGAAGGGAAAGAAAAGGTGGTAACGGAGCGCTTAACAATCTTGAAAAGAAATCTCCATTTCACAAATTGGCAAGAAGCTCAAGAACCCACAAACTCAAATCAAATATTCTTTTTTATTAATATTTTCATATTTCTCAGCAGCAACGGTTAAGAAAATCCTTCACTTATATGCACATATAACTTGTTTCCTCTCATAAATATTTCATCAAACAAGTGGTGAACCACGCCAAACAAAAGAAAGAACAAAACTGACCTCAACATTTCGACTCTGCTGATTCTGGAGCAAAGAACAACGCCAGATGACTGGTGAAGGGAATAGCTTGTCACGGCTGAAACGCTTGTCGTTTCGATCAGGGATTTCATGGGTGCACCAATCCGTATAAAGACTTTCTTCGTTTAAAGAAAAATATATTTGAAATCCAATAGCCAAAAGCTGCCAACAAAAAAAATAAATAAATAAGGAGGCGTTTGTTTTGGTTGTAGTTTTTGATTTTTTTTTTTTTTTGTCTTTTTTATCGTTAAAAATAAACAAAACTTGTTTCTATAAAAGTGTTGAATTTTTTTAAAATTTTTTGAAAAAGCGTCTTAAAAAAAAATAAATTTTATAAAAATAAGTTTCAATCATAGACTGAAAATTCTAAAACTAAATAAATTTTATTTCAGATTCCACAAGCAAATAATATAAAAATTCATTTATAAAAAAAAGTATAAAAAAGAATTTTCAAGAAAAGCAAGATTTTAAGTTAAATTTCATATGTTTGTGTGGACTTATGTGATTTGGCATTTTAAATTAAATAAAAGTTAAACATTAGAAATTATATAATTAAAATGCAATTTCAAGCTAAGAATTTGTATAAGTAAAAGTGAAGTAAAAACTACAAACTTTTGTTAACAGTGACTGCAAAAATAAATCTTGCAAGAAAATAGATTCATTTAAAATTAAAATATCACAAAATTTGTTTATTGTCATAAGTTATATTTTTCATGGCTTCACTAATTAATTTTTTATAATAATTATTATATATTAAATAAATTTTCTTTCATAATTTTAAATTTTTTAAATAATTTTTATTAGTCCAAAATATTTAATTTTTTTTATAAAAAATTAGGCCTTTTGTTCTTTTGATGCAAATATAAGGAGATAAATATAACAAAAGTTGATTTTGGACAAATTAAATATTGCTTCCAAGTTGATGTGCAAATTGAGTTTTATTCATTTTAGAAATAAAACTAAATATGTGAAACAATTGGTTATATATATATATATATATGTGGGAATAATGAAATTTTTTAAAAATATCTTTGGAGATATTAAAAATATCTTAAATTAAATATAAAACTAATTAAAAGATTTTAATAAATAATGATTAATAAAGTAAAGATTTTTTTTATAAATGACAATAATCTCTCTTTATATTGCTATTAGGTATTAATTATTTTGCAATCTTTTACCTTAGATTCTCGCATTTATAAATAAATCCATTCAAATCTAATATTGGACTCACTCATAGATGTGCTAAATAAATGTTGCATTATAAAAGTCACTTAAGATGATTTCACAAATATTAATAAAACGATTAAATAACCTAATTCAATAAAATTTTAGTTTTAATTAATTAAATAAATTATTCTTTAAATAATTAATGCTTATTCAATATATATGCCAAAAAGCTGAAAAAGAAATTCTAAGAGGATACTTGAAAGGATGGAGGTGGTATATATATGTGTGCAGAGTATAGTCACAACTTGAGATTTGCCAACAGAGTGAATTTTATTATTTCACACCCATGGAAACAAGTGACTTAGTTAAGATACTAGGCGTTTATCGAGTCACGCCATTAGCTAGCTCAACCAAGGCCGCTACCGAGTCATCTCTTGCTCTTACACATTTTGACATGATTTGCCTCAAATTTTATCCTATTGAGCAAATCTTTTTCTATGAGCTCAACAATTTAACTTTGTCATTCTTCAACTCAGTGATCATCCCTAAACTCAAATCATCACTCTCACTAACTCTCCTCCATTTCCTTCCTCTAGCAGGAAACATCAAATGGGCTCCTAATGCTACCAAACCATGCATTATATACACCCCAAATGATGGCATTTTGGTCGGGATTGCAGAATCAGGTGCAAACTTCACCCATCTTTCGAGTGACCAAATGAAGGAAGCTGTTGAGTCACGTCTTTATATACCCGAATTGAATATATCTGACTCAACAGCAGCCACCATGGCTATTCAAATAACTTTATTTTCACATAAAGGGTTTTCCATTGGAGTCACTGCCCATCACGCTGTTTTCGATGGCAAGAGTTTAACCATGTTCCTTAAAGCATGGGCTTACATTTGCAAACAAAGTGAGATAGAGAAAAATCCAACTTTATTACAGGAGTTATTTCCACTTTTTGATCGAGCAGTTGTTCAAGACCCAGAAGGACTCGACATGGTATGCTTGAACAATTGGATGGAAGCAAAGTTACCTGGTTCAAATGACAAAGATAGAAGCTTGAAATTGTTACCAACTACAACATCATTTTCTAACTTAACTCGAGCAACGTTCAAATTGTCCAGCAACGATATAGACAAACTTAGGCAAAAAGTAGTCTCTACATTGGATGATGATGATAAACTAAAATCAGGATATTTATCAACTTTTGTACTCTCATTTGCATATACTTTAGTTTGCATGGCTAAAGTAAAAATGTTTGGAAAAAACAAAGAAATTCACATTGCATTCAGTGCAGACTTAAGAGCCCGTTTGGATCCTCCGATACCCGAAAATTATTTTGGGAATCTGGTTATCGGAAATGTTATACTTATAGAAGCAAGACCTCTTTTTGAAGAGAATGGGATTAACTTTGTCGTTAAGAAGCTCAACGATAAAATACAAGGGTTAGAAAAAGGAATTCTTAAGGGAGCTAAGCTTGCAAACTCCTTGAAGCCTATGGAGTTAAGTAAATTAGAAGCGATTGGAGTTGCTGGTTCACATAAGTTTAAGCTCTACGATATAGATTTTGGGTGGGGGAGGCCAAAAAAGGTGGAGATAGTATCTATAGATCGAGGTGGAGCAATTTCTATGGTAGAGAGCAAAGATGAGAGTGGTGGTCTTGAGATTGGCTTAGTTTTGCAGAAGCATGAAATGGAGACGTTTGATTCTCTATTTGTTAATGGAATTTTAGATCTCTAAAGTGCACTCTTATAGTTGTTAAATATTTTTATGGATGATAATAATATTTATTTTACAATAATTAATTACTTGTTGATGGTGAGGATGAAGTAACTGAGAGGTTTTTGCTTTTTTAAAATTTTAAATTAGATTAGGGATGGAGTTTAAATTTAAATAAAAATACATATTATGTCGTTTTCTTTTATACATTTTTTTAATGATTAGTTTGTTCATATTCTTGTTTAAATATTAGTTTAAAATTTTTAATTGAATTAAAATAGAATATAAATATTAGTCATTATTCGTGAGATTTAAATTTTTTTTTATTTTTTCTAAATAAGAATTATATTAGCAATCTAATATATGCTTCGATATATAAAATAAGTATATTAAAACATAGTGAAAATTCCTAAATAAGAATTAAATTTTATTATAATATATAATTTTTTTTATTTTATCAAATTGAATTCTACTATACTTTGTACACAATTTAAGATATACCATATTTAAATATTATATAATTTTTTATTTATTAAATTAAATTCTCATATTCTTACCATATTTCATATTTAATATATAATATAATTTTAAGATACCATATTAAGCAATTTAAAGTATTTTTCAACAATAATGCTTATTTTTATATAAATCATGAGTATTATCATACGGTCATACAGTCCCAGAAGAGTTAGTAGTCACGAGAAGAAAAATAATATATTTTTAATTCACTTAATTAACCTCTCTCTATTTATTTTTGTGTTGTGATGTTTTATTTGTTTTTTACACGAATTTCACAAATTTATGCATTTGTTGTTTCGTATTTTCACTTTTAGTTTTTTTTCGTTCTTAAATAGAATTACAGGTTTTCTATATCGTACAAACTTTAGTTTACTACCTTAATTTTTAATGTGTGAAGAAATTGTAAAATTAAATTATTAAACTAATATATTTCTTATTTAATATTTCAATAAACTAATATTACAATTATATTCGGAATTACTTGTAATAATTAATTATTGACTGCATGAGGTATATATTTGGTAATTTGAAAGACAAACGTCCGGTTGCCATAATTTTCACAAAAAGACAAAAACGAGTTGTCAAATTAGTGCACATTTCAAAGTTTGACTGTTATGTGCTGTCAAGTTACTGTTCTTTTTGAATTCGAATCCAACTGTATCAGTTTGTACCCGGTTTTGACTGATCCTTAGTAGTAGTACTTATCCAGTTTAGATTCCGATCCCGGAAAATATCTCAAGTTCGGAGTGCTCTGATGTATTTGTCCAACTTATAATAATAGCCAAAGCCTGAGAAAAACTATCCTAAAAATCAATGGGAGAATTAGATATGATATTGTTAATTAATTCATAACCAAACACTCGGATTCTGGCATTTAAGAGCAAATCCAAGTCACAGTTTATATAAGGAGAGACCTCAACACAAAATTCGGCATAAGTCTTGAACATAGAAAATCTCCTACGATAGGTTGTATTTCTTTCTCATGGCCAAGGTTACCCCAGTCAAGATACTAGAGGTTTGTCGAGTCACACCATCATCCGACTCATCCATGCATGCTACTGAGTCATCTCTTTCACTCACATATTTCGAATTCTTTTGGCTCAGATTTTATCCAGTTGAGCAAATCTATTTCTATGAGCTCACTGATTCAACTTCATCCTTCTTCAACTCAGTGATACTCCCAAAACTCAAATCCTCTCTTTCACTTACTCTCCACCACTTTCTTCTTCTAGCAGGAAACATCACATGGCCTTCGAATGCCACGAAACCAGTTGTCCTCTACACACCAAATGATGGTGTTTCGGTCACTGTTGCAGAGTCAAATGCAGATTTTAGTTATCTTTCCGGCAAGCATATGAATGAAGCTATTGACTCACATCAATATATACCTGAGTTGGCTATATCTGACTCGAAAGCAGCAATTTTAGCCTTTCAAATAACGTTTTTTCCCAATCAGGGCTTTTCTATTGGCGTCGCTTCTCACCATGGCTTCTTAGATGGCAAAAGCATAGTAATGTTTGTTAGAGCATGGGCTCACATATGCAAACAAATTGAAACAGAGAAGAATCCAACATTATCACCAGAGCTAACTCCATGTTTCGATCGAACAGATTTTCAGGATCTTGAAGGACTTGACATGGTGTACTTGAACAACTGGTTAGAAGCCAAGTTACCAGGTTTCAATGATACCCCTAAAAGCTTGAAGCTACTACCAGCCGACAATTCTTTATCAAACTTAGCTCGAGCAACGTTCAACTTGTCTCCTGAAGATATAAGGAAACTAAGGCAAAAGTTGCTCTCTCAATTGGACGATCCAAATCAAACAAAAACGATGCATTTGTCAACTTTTGTTCTCTCTTACGCTTATACTTTGGTTTGCGTTGCTAAAGCAAGAATGTTCGAAGGTAAAAGAAAGATTATCATAGCATTTGCCGCAGACTGGAGAGATCGTTTTGACCCTCCATTACCTAAGAATTATATTGGTTGTTGTGTTACTACAAATCCTATATTTACAGAAGCAGAAACTCTCATTGATGAGAATGGGTTTAGCTTTGTTGCGATGAAGCTTAGCGATATGATAAAAGGATTGAAGAAAGGAATTCTTGCAGGAGAAAAGGAGAAACTTGAACTGGTTCTGAAGAGCATGGAAATAGGTCATGAAGATGTGCTTGCAGTTACAGCTTCACCCAAATTTGAAGTCTATGAAACGGATTTTGGGTGGGGAAGACCAAAGAAGGTTGATTTTACATCTATAGATTGGAATGGAGGCATTTCTTTGTTGAAGAGCAAAGGTCCAAATGGCGGTGTTGAGGTTGGTATAGTTTTGGAGAAGCATGAAATGGAGATTTTCAATTCGCTATTTGTTAATGGCCTTTTAGATATGTCTAATTAAACTAGTTAAATCGGCTCTATATGAATCCTATGTCATTATAATCCTAAATCGTTTAGTATCAGCTGTATGAATCTTTTGTTTATCTTTTGAGCTGTTCATGAATAGATCTTCTTTAGTTCGTGGAAAACTGAAAAATACTCGACAATAATAATATTTTTCAATAATTTTGAATCTGATGGGTGAAATTGAAAAACAATAATTATCTTAAATGTTCAAATTTTTAAAAGATAAAAATAATGTAGTTCAAAATTTTCAGACATCCACCCGGCTTCCATCTCCACTCTCATGAGTCTCGTCCATTTTGAGTTTCTACAGGTCAATTGGTCAAACGTCCTCCAAATAAACAATATACACATTAATGGGTGAAAGAGGTAAATTGCTACAAATTAAAAAGAATAAAAGAAAAAATTATAAATATATCAATATAATTTTTTACTAATTATTTTTATATTAAAATGTGAAGAATAAATTATGTCCCCGTTTCACCTAATGTAGCAAAGGAAGAAGATGTAAACTCAACGATAATTATTTTATAGATTCAATAACAAAATAATAAATAGAAACAAATTATATAATTACTATAATTAATTAGTAAGGGTAGTTTAAAAAAAAAAAAAAGACCCTTTCTTCCTCACTACCAAGAAGCTAGTAATTACCATGAACAATTATTATTATCATCCACAGATACTAACTAAAATGGTGCACTTTAAAGGTCTAAAATGCCATTAACAAATAGAGAGTTAAACATCTCCATTTCATGCTTCTCCAAGACTAGGCCAATCTCAACACCACCACTCTCATCTTTGCTTTCCACCATAGAAATTGCTCCATTTCGATTTATAGATATTATCTCCACCTTTTTTGGCCTCCCCCATCCAAAATCTATATCGTAGAGCTTAAACTTAGGTGAACCAGCAACTCCAATTGCTTTTAATGTACTTTCTGGAGTTTGTTTCATAAAATACAAAATTCCACAAGCATACATCAGATAGAGAGTCCATACAAATGCACTCAAAATCCATAATCAAATGGTCATGCTCAATCACGTGCGAATGTTTTCTGTATTATACCAAGACATATACAGCAAAATCAAATACTTTTAAATGTGAAACTTCTAGTATTGCAACTAACACAATGTCACACAATTTCGCAGCTATTGCCAGTAAAGAAATGGTGCAGGGTACTGTACAGTTCCAAGCAATTAAAACACTCTTACGAAAAAACATTATTTATTAAACTGGATTATACTTGAATATCTATACAATTTGACTATTAGTCATCAGAAAAACCCGGCTTAAACATAATTCAGTCAATTGAATGCATTCCCATTCAGAAACATTGAATGCCTTACAAAAATAAAACCTTTAAAATGCATTAGACATCAAAATCCAAATATTTAGAAAGCTAAACTATCAGCCACAGTTTAAAATTCTGAAAGCTAAGCCAACATGTCAAAAATTATACCCATTAATTGGTAGGATCCATGGAAATCCCACTTGCACTTCTCTGTGTCCTCCTACTCCTGCTTCTTCTCTCATAGTCTTGATCATCAGTAGGCAACTCATATCTACAGACAGGACAAGTATTCCTTATCCTCAACCAAGGCACAATGCAATCACCATGATAATAATGACTACAAGGCAACTTGTTTACTTTCTCCCCTTCCAAAACC
>CANUEX010176224.1:0-27194 GCA_948099535.1 Jatropha multifida | reverse complement strand
CCCCCCCCCCCCCCCCCCCCCATTTTTGGAAGATAATCAGTATCCCATAAATATGTCTATTTAATATTATATACCATGTGATAAATTGAAATGGTTGCAGATGATGTACGAGGAAGCAAGCCAAGTTGCTAGTGATGCAGTTGGGAGTATAAGAACAGTTGCTTCCTTCTGTTCCGAAGAGAAGGTGATGCAACTTTATGAAAAGAAATGTGAGGGTCCTAGGAAGACTGGACTAAGGCTAGGATTGATCAGTGGCATAGGGTTTGGAATGTCATCCTTCTGTTTGTTCTGCTTCTATGCAACTAGTTTCTATGCAGGAGCTCGATTAGTTGAGGGTGGCCACATAACCTTTGCAGATGTTTTTCAGGTGCCTTTCATATCTATAAACTCTTTTCCAGAAACTTTTTGAAGTTTGCAACTACAACATATTTTTGCAGCGATACTAAACCTTTTATTCATTTTATAGGTCTTCTATGCTTTGACTATGTCAGCTATAGGAATTTCTCAGTCAAGTTCTATGGGTGCTGATTCTGCCAAAGCAAAGGCTGCGGCTGCTTCTGTGTTTGCAATCATTGACAGGAAGTCAAATATAGATTCAAGTGATGAGTCAGGAACAACACTAGAAAATGTAACGGGAGAAATTGAACTTCATCATGTAAGCTTCAAGTATCCATCTAGACCAGACATTCAGATTTTCCGGGACCTCAACTTAACTATTCGTTCTGGAAAGGTAACTTCTATATATGTTTCATTTCAAATCCCACTTCTTTAAGGAAATTGCAATGAGATATACATTACAACAATATTAATGTGCTTCAATTTCTTTCAGACTGTTGCCTTAGTTGGAGAAAGTGGGAGTGGTAAATCAACGGTAATTGCATTGCTGCAAAGGTTTTACGATCCAGATTCAGGTCATATCACACTCGATGGAATTGAAATTCAAAAGCTCCAATTGAAGTGGTTAAGGCAACAGATGGGGCTTGTAAGCCAAGAGCCGGTTTTGTTCAACGAAACAATCCGTGCCAACATTGCCTATGGAAAGGAAGGAAATGCAACTGAGGCAGAGATTTTAGAAGCAGCAGAGTTGGCCAATGCCCACAACTTCATCAGCAGCTTACAGCAGGCGAGAAAAACTATATAATGAACTCACAAAACTTTTGGCACCACAACATATAAAACGTTAGAGGTTCAAATTCTGATATACCTCTATTTTGTTCATAAGAAATGCAGGGCTATGAAACTGTGGTAGGAGAGCGAGGAGTACAGTTATCTGGGGGACAGAAGCAAAGAGTAGCCATAGCTCGTGCCATAGTGAAGAGTCCAAAGATATTACTGCTAGATGAGGCTACAAGTGCATTAGATGCAGAATCTGAAAGAGTGGTTCAAGATGCACTAGACCGAGTGATGGTGAACAGGACTACGGTGGTGGTAGCTCACCGGCTATCAACAATCAAGAATGCAGATGTTATTTCAGTGGTCAAGAACGGAGTTATAGTTGAGAAAGGAAGGCATGAAACTCTTATCAATATCAAAGATGGTGTCTATGCTTCGTTAGTAGCACTTCACATGAGTGCTAAAACTGCATAAACCATACTTCAATGATTTTGTTCATAGGATATAGACTAGACTAGACTAGACTAGACTAGATTTTAAACGGAACAAGTAAATATTTGTTTTCCCTTCCTTTTTCCTAGCTATCCTAATAAAAGAATCCATTGATGGATGTCACATGTCATGCATTTCGTGATAAAATTACTGAAGCAAAAATAATTCGGTTATCTAGGGTTGCAAAGTGCGGATTGATTATAATTTGAAGAAATTCCTAAATTAAAAGTTAAAACTAAATGAACCAACTTAAAAAATTTTCAACCTTAAAACGAACTGAAGAAAATTGAAAAGAGCAACAATATTATGAGAGGCTTCGGTAAAAACTAGCATACTCGTTACCCGAATTTTGCCACATGATAGGGCATATGATAATGGAAAGTCTCTTATCTACGAGCTACGTCTGATCGTCGTTTCGCGTATGAAAATTTTCTGTAATAAAAAAAATCGGACATTTCTTTTAAAGTTTAATTAATTTTGGATATGGACTTTTTTATTTTTATTTTCATAATTACAGGGATCTAGGGTATAAAGTGGGAGAAGCGAAGCTCAAACGTGTATTTTGTTTTTTTTCTTATGCAATGTGGATTTTTCTAAAATTAATAGAATTTACTTTAATAAAAACTTTTATTTTTATTTTTATTTTTATTAGTTTGATCTTCGTTGCCGGATTTAGATAGGTATAATCCAAAATCAGAAGCATTGGAATTTGGGGCCGCATGACAGGATTCTGTTATAAGTGACATTGACTCCAATTTTTTAAGAACAGTAGAAAACGGATCCGTTGCTTTGAAAAGAAAGAAAAGAACGGAAAATGGATCCGTTGTTGAGATTAAACGCCATGGATGACACCTACCAATACCATGCGCTTACACGTTGGAGGCACATAATTGTCTTAATAATTTATACTAATAATTTATGCAATAAAGTTAAAGAAGAAATGACATGTAAGTGCTAAGACTTCAATTCCAACTGCTGCTGCTCTCTCTCTCTCCCTTTTTCCATTAAAATTTTCCTCTCTTCCCTCCGTCCAAGAACAAAATCAAACATCTATTTTTATTTTCTATGACAGTCTCTCTTTATATTTTTAATTTTATTGTGAATTTTTATATTTTTTTATTAAATAATTTACAAATTTAGGTCTATTTTAGTAAAAATTCATGTTATTTATATTTATTATTTCTGTTTTATCTCCATATTGTGTGGAGTTTGTGATCTCTCAATTTTATATGGAGTTTTATTTTATTATTTATATTTGTTTGATTTATTTGGATAGATTGCAATTCGTGGAGAATTTTTCAACTATAAGATGATTTTATCTTTTGAAATTTGGTAATGCGACTTGTTTTTTCATTGAATTTAATGATTTAAATCATATATATTCGTTCATAAGCAGTTAATTTATGGATACTTACCTTATATATAGAGAATTCCGTGAGCTCATCTAATCAATTACTTTTGAATATCTATTTATTTTCTTGAAGTTTACCGTTCTATTTTGATTAGGATTTCTTATTAGATCAGTGAACGATAATTATTTTATGATTTATCTTCTATGTTTGGTTTTTAGGAGAAGGTTTATGTCCGCTCTATAATATTTATATTGATTTGAATTATTTTAATGAAATCCTAATATTATCTAAAAAACAGAAGAAATGACACAAAAAAAGATATTGAATTAGTGAAATAAACAATTACTAATGTTCCCATTCACAATATTTTACACTCCCCCTTGCTCAAAATACAAGTGGTTTGGTATTTGTTACATGAAGATTAAGAAATCAATTAATTCTTCTAAATTGTAATAAAATCAAATATAATTTAATCAAATTATTTTTATATCAAAATTAAAGATAACTTGTAAATATAATAATTGTATTTAATATAAATAAGGATAATATTAAAAATATTTTATTTATTATTTTTTAAAATATTCAAAACGACTTATATTTTAATATAAAAGAAACATAATATATATACCATTTCTTCAGCATTTCCTTGTCAATAAAGGAAACAACGTAAAAGGCGTAACAACTCCACAATTTCTTTTGACTTCTTTGATTTTGAAGAAAGTGCAATTGGACGTCTAGAAAGGGTAATTGGAAGAATGACGATTGAATTTAAATATTATATCCATTCTCAAATACTTTTGATATTTAGATATTTTATTTATGTGGAAAAAATAATTCAATTAGTTTAAATTATTGAATTAAACAAATAAGTACAGCAGAAACTTTTCTTTTGCTCCCTGTGCTAACGAGTTTTCATTAAATACAGTTTTGTTTGGAAGGTCACTTCGTTCGGTGCTTTTGACTATTATTTTTATGGCTTCCGACTTTTTTTAGCAGCGATTCTATATTTTCACATTTCAGTAATAATTATATTTTTTATTAAAATAAAATATAAAAATATAATATTATAATTGAATCCCAGCAAAGATATTATAATTCGAGAAAAAGCAGTCACTGATAAAATGTAATACTGAGATATCATAATTAAAATTTCTAAATTTTAAACTGTCATAAAGATACTCAGTTAAAATTAAAGTGAGATATATGAATTAGGCCGCGGTAACAGAGCTAAACATGTGACATGACTTCCTGAAATAAAGCTATGCTTATGGCGGTGCACTAGCTGTATCCTGCGACTTACCATCACAAAAAGAAGACAAGGCAGGAACCTTGCCATGGGTCTTTCTTGGACTTCAAGAACATGCTATTTTTACTTTGTTATTTATTTATTATTAATTAAATAGCTCGATAGCTTGTGATCTGTATAAGAGAAAGATTGATAGGTACTTTATAGTGTAATAATGTAATTAATTGAGGTGTACCTAATTTTGATTTTGGGTTCACATGCTCCATGGAATTAATTTCTAACGGAGTGATTAGGTGAGGTAGCACTCCAAAGACCAAGAGTCTATGAGTTGGGTTGTACAAAACCCTCCAATTTCAGTGGACAAAATTGAATAAAACTGTAGCATACACTGTAGGCAGTACCGATCTTCGTTTACTCCCTAGAGCCATATATATTGTGTCCGTCTCAAAATATAATTTGTTTTTGAATGATAGTTTTGTCTTAAAATATATATTGATTTGGGTATTTTAAAGATTAATAAATAATTTTTTTAATTTTATCTTTATTTATATTAAATAAAATAAAATAATTTGAAATAAAAGTAACAATAAGAGATAAAAGATCATTTAGATAAATTACTCTTGATTTTATCATAATTTAGGAAAAATAATTGATTCTTTATCTCCGTGAAAAACCTTAGTAGCGCTTATATATATATATATATATATATACATAGAGTTGCTTCTGCGAAGAAGCTACATGCAAATCACCGTTGATCCTATGAGGCTAAAAGAAGAAAATTGGTCCAAACTCTGTTTTTTAATTGTTAGTTTGTGTTTTGCTGTAGATTCATGTATTTTACATTAGTCATACTTTACATTTATATATATATATATATACACACAGAAAAATGTTGTTAGACAGATAATTAGGCTCAAAACTGAAAGACAGAGCCTGCAACCATGCGCATCAACTTCACAAGCAGCTAGCAAACTGCTCAACTCTTCACCACCACAGCCCTTCATCAATTTTTTCTTCCGGTAAGTAAATATTAATATTATGCCTTTACCCATATTCTTTGTTTCCTTCTTTTTCTTTTCCCATTCTTTATATGTCAATAAAAGATTATTCATAAAAGAGGAAAAGATGAAATATTTTGAAATTGACTTTACACTTTACGGTAGTTTTAAGAAACGGGAAGTGTTTTCTTTTCTTTGCAAACTTGCAGCTGATACTGTATAATCTAATCTAAACAATAAAACCAATAACCCTAACGTATGTCTTTATCGTGATTCGGCGTAAGAAAACTCGTTTCTTAATTCATACTACACCGCATGTTTTGGTTCTTGCAGTGCAGTTGTTAGTATTTTTAGTAATGAGAATAGAAAGAAGATACAATTTAGAACAGATTTTCCTTTTCTTTTTTCATTATTCTTACATCCGCAGCAAAGCTTATATACACAAAAAATACATTATGAAAGATAAAGGAAAGCCACACCTAATACAATCCAACTAGCCATAACTCCGACAAAAAAAACCTTTCTGAATTTCTGGACAGCCATTCCTTTTCCCTCAAATTTAGGAGTATCTAGAAAAATCTTACACCTAACAGCAGTCAATGAACCGGAACCCGATCGCACTCTTGGATTCGATAAGAGCTTATTGGCGATTTAAACGGGGTTTAGCTGGTGTTTAGAAGGAACTATCTGGGACCACCAGACCATCGTTAAGGTTGTGTCCCGCTATTATATGTGCCTTTATTCTTTACGGTATACGCTCCAAATGGGCCACTTCTTTCTTATCTCTCAGAGTCTTTGTTGCGCCCGTAATCATGAAGAGTTGGATTTGAACAGCACCTCAACCTATTTGACTTTTTTTCCCATTGAAATCATTACACCTGTTTCTCAAATTCAATATTTATATCTGCTGGGAAAAAATTTATTCAGATCTGATCAGTATCTACCGAATAAATATTTTGACCAAATCAAAAAGTTAAAGAATGAGATAGATATCAAAATCCGAATAAATTTTATAACGATCAATAAATATTTAGTTAAAGAAAATAATTAAAAGCCAAAAATATTGAAAACTTTTTTCACATTTTTAATACCAAAAATTACTTTTGTACAAAAAAAATAAACTTCAAAAATACTTTTTAAAGAATGTAATATGGTAGGTTTAGTTTGATATATTTTCTTTTACTTGATATTTTACTATTATATCAAGTAAATGAAAGCAATGATTATTTTTTCCAATCAATAATACTTTTTACAAGTTAAAATGAAATATAAATGGATTAGGTGTAATTTCTTTTTTTTCTGGGTATTGAAATTGTCGGACCGTATATCCATTGATTTATATCTTAATATGCATGGATTAGGTGTAATTTGATTTACCTTTGCAGAGTCTTAAGAAAAGAAATCTGAGTGGAAAAAAAATTGTTCAAATAAGTTACATTCACTAAGGTTTTCTAATAATCCGGTCCTTGTCGATCGCGTGGATTTAGCGCCAACAGCTTGGCAGTGCCATGCTTGCTAGCTTACTTTCATTGAAGACAAAATGGTAGGTTTTGTCGATCTGCTCATTTTTTTTCCCTTAATCTAATTTTTACTTGTACTAATTAATTTGTTGTTTTATAACCGGCCATGACCGTTTCGCAATGGAATTTGGTCTTCTGCTTTTTTCTTTAACTCTGTAACATTATTTGGACAGATGCTGGAGCCGCTATATAAATATTCTCCATAGTTAAAAGGATTTTTGAGTTAATCTTCATGGCGGAGGAGAACGGTCATCCAATAATGGATGAGACCAGGCCGAAAAAGGAACAGAATGACTCTACCAGCGGCAGCAGCTCCAATATGAGCAAAGTAGATAAGAAGAAAGTCGAAACCGTTCCATTTCTTAAGCTTTTCTCGTTTGCGGATTCTGTTGATATTTTGTTAATGATTGCCGGCACAATTGGTGCTGTTGGCAATGGAGTTTCTATGCCTCTTATGACATTGTTATTAGGACAAATGATTGATTCTTTTGGAAAAAACCAGACTGGCAATGACATGGTTCATATAGTTTCCAAGGTAAAGGGAAAAAAAAAAAAACAGATTCTAAAATTACGTTCCTTCTCTTTGAATTTTAAGGGATTTGATGGTTTGGTACTGATTTGGTATTTGAATTTCCTTTCAGGTCTCTCTAAAATATGTATACTTAGCAGCAGGAGCTGCTGTGGCAGCCTTTCTTCGTATGTTATGTTCAAGTCAAATTTAAATTTCCAATTAAAATTTACGAAAGGATATATGTGAATTAAGTGAAATTTGTCTTGGATGTTTGCCAGAGGTGGCCTGCTGGATGGTAACAGGAGAAAGACAGGCAACCCGAATAAGGAGTTATTATCTCAAAACTATACTTAGACAAGATATTACTTTTTTTGATAAAGAAACAAGTACTGGAGAGGTTGTTGGCAGGATGTCCGGTGATACTGTTCTTATACAAGATGCAATGGGCGAAAAGGTACTTTATAATCTGCAGAAAAGAAAATTGCAACGAATTAATCTTGTCAATTTCATTTAGACCAGCTTGATTTGTGCAGGTTGGAAAATTCCTGCAGCTGATGGCAACATTCATTGGGGGTTTTCTAATAGCATTTATCAAAGGGTGGAAGCTTACACTTGTGATGTTAGCTGCAATTCCCCTGCTAGTGGCAGCTGGTGCCACTGTGTCCATTATCATATCCAGGATGGCAAGTCGTGGACAAGATGCTTATGCAGAAGCAGCTACTGTTGTAGAGCAGACGATTGGCTCTATTAGAACTGTATGTTACATAGCCAGGACCATAGAATGCTTGGAAATTATTAATAATTTGTCTTTCAGATGGACTTGATTTTTCTTTTTCTCGCAAAAGTATGATAGTCATTTGGTGTTCCAGGTTGCATCATATACAGGGGAGAAACGGGCCATAAGTGTTTTCAACAAGCATCTCCAAACTGCTTATAAATCAGGTGTGCACGAAGGCCTTGCTTCTGGAGTCGGTATTGGCATAGTAATGTTGGTTATATTTAGTAGCTATGGTATGGCTGTTTGGTTTGGTGCGAAAATGATATTGGAACAGGGATATACCGGAGGAGCAGTTATTAATGTGATTGTTGCTGTGTTGACTGGTTCAATGTGAGTAGCTTTTTTGATATCTAGGGCGAGTTAAGGAATTCAAGCATATCCTCTTTGATGATTTATTGAATTTTGTAGGTCTCTGGGGCAGACATCTCCTTGTATGAGTGCATTTGCTTCTGGTCGAGCTGCAGCATATAAAATGTTTGAGACTATTGATAGAAAGCCTGAGATAGATCCTTATAATACGAATGGAAGAGTATTGGACGACATCCGTGGAGATGTAGAGTTGAGGGATGTATATTTCAGTTATCCAGCAAGACCAGACGAGGAGATATTTAGTGGATTCTCTCTTTCTATTCCAAGCGGCACAACTGCAGCTTTGGTTGGACATAGTGGAAGTGGGAAATCAACAGTAATTAGTCTGATAGAACGATTTTATGATCCAAAATCTGGCGAAGTTCTTATAGACAACATTAACCTCAAAGAATTTCAACTTAAATGGATTAGAGAAAAAATTGGTCTGGTTAGTCAGGAACCTGCGTTGTTTACATCTAGCATCAAGGATAATATTGCATATGGGAAGGATGGTGCTACTGTTGAAGAGATAAAAGCCGCAGCCGAACTTGCCAATGCTGCAAAATTTATTGATAAACTACCCCAGGTTCCAGTTATTCTGAATTTATCAACCAAAATATTGTTTTCTTTTAAGATTATTTTTTCTGATTTTGGATGTTGCATTCAGGGAATTGACACCATGGTTGGTGAACATGGAACTCAGCTTTCTGGTGGACAGAAGCAGAGGATTGCAATTGCAAGAGCAATCCTGAAGGATCCTCGAATTTTACTTTTAGATGAAGCTACAAGTGCACTTGATGCAGAATCTGAGAGGATAGTGCAAGAGGCACTAGATAGGATTATGGTCAATCGAACCACTGTTATCGTTGCCCATCGCTTAACGACTGTGAGGAATGCTGATATAATTGCTGTCATTCATCGAGGAAAGATGGTTGAAAAAGGTATCATTTGCAATTATAACTTTCCAAAAAGGCATTATATGCTTCCTTGTGGTTTCATTCATTAGTTTCCATGGTTTAGAGCCTTCATGGTCTACATATTACTTCTTCATACTAGAATATAAAACTGTTGCACGTGCATGTGCGTGTGAAAAATTGGCAGGCACGCACTCAGAACTACTTGAAGATCCCGATGGAGCATATTCTCAGCTGATACGGTTACAGGAAATAAGTAAAGAGACAGAACAGGCCGCACATGATCATGGCAGATCAGAAATCTCTGTGGAATCATTTAGACAGTCAAGTCAAAGAAGGTCATTTCGACGCTCCATAAGTCGAGGATCATCAAGAAATAGCAGTCACCACTCGCTGTCACTCTCTTTCGGTTTACCTACAGAACTCGGTGGTCCTAAGGTTGACCTGGAGGACCTAGAAGATTTTCAATCGAAAGAAAAACTTCCAGAGGTCCCAATCCGCCGCCTTGCCTATCTTAACAGGCCAGAACTCCCAGTTCTTATACTTGGTACTATTGCTGCATGTGTCAATGGTACAATACTTCCAATTTATGGTACACTAATTTCAAAAGCAATCAAAACTTTTTTTGAACCGCCTGATGAACTGAGAAAGGATTCAAAATTCTGGGCACTAATGTTTATGACACTTGGTTTGGCGTCATTTGTGGTGCACCCAATTAGAACTTACTTCTTTTCTGTGGCCGGGTCTAAGTTAATCCAGAGGATTAGATCTCTGTGTTTTGAAAAGGTGGTTCACATGGAGATTGGTTGGTTTGATGAGCCTGATCACTCAAGCGGTGCAATTGGTGCTAGGCTTTCATCAGATGCAGCAATAGTGCGAGCCCTAGTTGGAGATGCACTAGCTCAGATGGTTCAAAACATTGCAACAGCAGTAGCTGCTCTGGTCATTGCTTTCACTGCTAGTTGGCAACTAGCATTCATTATACTTGCACTCGTTCCTCTGATGGGTGTCAATGGAATTATTCAAATAAAGTTCATGAAAGGATTCAGTGCAGATGCAAAGGTATGCGCCAAAGCCAATCAGCCTGACTTGGCCAAGGGAAAATCAAAATATAAAGCTAATTCATATTTGAAGAAAATGAATTCTCAACCTTTTGACGCTACTAATCAGATTGATATTAGTTAGGCTTTTTTCTCACACTGTTATCTGAAAAGATAATCAGTATCCTATAAATTTGTCTATTTAACGTTACAAACTCTGTGATAAATTGAAATGGTTGCAGATGATGTACGAGGAAGCAAGCCAAGTTGCCAACGATGCAGTTGGAAGTATAAGAACAGTTGCCTCTTTCTGTGCGGAAGAGAAGGTGATGCAACTTTATGAGAAGAAATGCGAGGGTCCCAAGAGGACGGGAGTTAGGCTAGGGTTGATCAGTGGCATTGGATTTGGAGCGTCATCCTTCTTTATGTTTTGTTTCTATGCAACTAGCTTTTATGCGGGAGCTCGATTAGTTGAGGGTGGCCACATAACCTTTGCAGATGTTTTTCAGGTGTCTTTCATGTCAACCGACTTTTCCTATTAATTTTGTGAAATCTAAGACAACGAAATATTTTCAGTGATACTAAAGCCTCGAGTCGTTTGCAGGTTTTCTTTGCTTTGTCTATGGCAGCTATGGGAATTTCACAGTCAAGTTCCATGGGTACTGATTCCATCAAGGCAAAGGCTGCAGCTGCTTCTGTGTTTGCAATCATAGATAGGAAGTCAACTATAGATTCTAGTGATGAATCAGGAACAACACTAGAAAATGTGAAAGGAGAAATTGAGCTTCATCATCTAAGTTTCAAGTATCCATCTAGGCCAGATAGTCAGATTTTCAGGGACCTCAGCTTGACTATTCGTTCTGGAAAGGTAACTTATTTATATGTCTGTTTCGGATCCCACTTTTTTAAAGAAAATTGCAACGAGAAATACGCTAGAACAGCATTAATGTGCTTCAGTTTCTTTCAGACCGTTGCCCTAGTTGGAGAAAGTGGAAGTGGTAAATCAACGGTAGTTGCATTGCTGCAAAGGTTTTACGATCCAGATTCAGGTCATATCACACTCGATGGAATTGAAATTCAAAAGCTCCAACTGAAGTGGCTAAGACAACAAATGGGGCTTGTGAGCCAAGAGCCTGTTTTGTTCAACGAAACAATTCGTTCCAACATTGCATATGGGAAGGAAGGAAACGCAACTGAGGCAGAGATTATAGGTGCAGCAGAGTTGGCCAATGCCCACAAATTCATCAGTGGCTTACAACAGGTGAGGAAAAAAAAAAATACAATGAACATGATAAAACCTTGCGTCATAATAAAAAGGACAGTTAGAGGTTCAAACTTTGACATACCTCTATTTTGTTCATTATATTTAAATGTTTCAGCATTATAAATTGAGATACATTGCCAATACAAAATGCAGGGCTATGAAACTGTGGTAGGGGAGCGAGGAGTACAATTATCCGGCGGACAGAAGCAAAGAGTGGCCATAGCTCGTGCCATCATGAAAAATCCAAAGATATTACTGTTAGATGAAGCTACAAGCGCATTAGATGCAGAATCTGAAAGAGTGGTTCAAGATGCACTAGACCGAGTGATGATGAACAGGACTACGGTGGTGGTAGCTCACCGGCTATCAACAATCAAGAATGCAGATGTTATTGCAGTGGTAAAGAATGGAGTTATAGTTGAGAGAGGAAGGCATGAAACTCTTATCAATATCAAAGATGGCCTCTATGCTTCCTTGGTCGCACTTCACACGAGTGCTAAAACTGCATAAGCCATACTTCCATGATTTTATTCATAGTATAGGCTAGGCTAGATTTTAAACGGAACACAGTAAACGAAAATCTTTTGCTTTTTCGTTTTCAATTAATCTTTAGTAGATATCACATGTTATGTATTTTGTGATAAATGAATATGAGCGAAAATAAGCCAGCTTATTCAGGGGGTACAGAGTGCAGACTGAATGGACCGGCTTCTGCTTCCACTGAAAAATGCATAAAGCAAGATGAAGCGAAGCAAATTTAAGAAAACTAAATTAAATAATGATAAATATCCACAAAATCAGTAGCAAACATGTTAATCATCATCTTCACTTTCATCGCTGTATGACACAAGACCAGTTTTAGCAACACTACTCAACTCATTAACATCACCATTATGTGTTTTCACTTGCTCTGAAAATTTTTCAAGATCAACATTAGGTGTTCTACCAATGTCTGAAGGTTCAACGTTTCCCTCATCTACTCTTGCTTTCTTAGCTTGTGGTTTGACCTTAATGATCATGCTTAATGGGCGACCAGGCGGATTTTTCTTCCCAACTGGTTTCTGTTCCTGCAATCAGAGAAAACCAACTTTCCGTAATTCACAAATTAACAAATATGTTCAACACTGGCTTTAATGGATGCTAATACAATAATCAGAACCTGACCTTGTTTCTAGCCTCAAGAAAAAAAAAAGTCATCAAATTCGGTTGAGAAAGTGCAGAATAATTGTCAAAATAAAAATAAATGCTATCCACACTAAATAAAATACCTAGTGAATATCTACTAGGTAATAGATCATTAACCAGGTAATGGATCTCTTGGTTAGGAAATTTGAGTTTGCAGACCAGATGAAAATTTATCAAAATCATCTGTTCCTGAATGTTCAATCTTCAATTGAGCCCACTAATTTGTGTACAGTCTAAAAATGATTCCATCACACCTTTTCACCTTGTACACATCCACCAAAGAGAAGAAAATAAAAACGTCACGTTACCACAATGGATTTTACTACTCAAAATGAAAAATGAAAAGAAATGATCAAACTAAGGCAATCTATTTTGAGCTACCAAGCCTATGCATTGCAGATGCAAAAGCATGGCATTAGATGTTATTTCAACCCTCATGTTTAAAAAAATAATTGAGAAATGGAACATTTTCAACACTGTGAGGATTTTGAGTAAAGAAGATACAAGAGAAAAGGAGAGAGACAGGAGAGAATGGTGAGAATTTCAAACAAGAAAGCTTTCATTAATTTACAATGTTATCATTACTAAATTTGAAGTGTAATTTTAAGTTTTTTACGAGTTATTCATATTTTTTTAGTTTAGTCGCATTTGGTTTTGCCTAAAGAATATTATGTAAATTAGATATTAGATACAGAATTGAAGTATATACTTAACTACAAAGTATCAAAAACTTGCAACAGCAAAAAATGATGACATTGTACTTCTACTACACTAGTCGTAAGACTCTATACCAGTTTAGCACATGCACAAGCACATAAACCAGGAAATAGATCACAGGCACAAACTCCATAAATGCATCCAAGCCCATGAATGTGTGGGCTTGCATTTTTAAAGCCTACAACAACAAAATGTAATCAAATGCAGCATTCCACAAATCATAAAGAAACTAACCTCAACTACAGGGATAGGTGGTTTTTCCTTCAATTCATGTACAATTGTAGACTGTGCAGCAACTGCTGCCTGAAAAAAAGAAAAATATCATCTGAGATGGAGACATAATGATAGTTCTATATAGATCCATAAGAAAGGTTTAAAATTAAAATAAGGGGCTCTAAAATTAGTTGAGGGATGTTCCAAAAAGTTGGTATTGGAAGGGACCACAAATATGAGAGCAAACAAATGGTAAAAGAGATAGCATAAAATAACTTGGCTCTAGTTCCCCATTAGCTTGGAATTTAATTTCATATATAGATCTATAGTTTTCCACCAGGATAAAACTTATATCAAAAGATTAATTTTACCCCAAGGAAATGAATAACAAGTGCACAATCAATTTCAACGAGACAAACATTTTCAGTGCCAGTTATCAAATCTAGAATCCTAAACATGGAGTCAAAGAAAATCCCAGAATTTCTTGAACTACATCCTAGTAATAATAATTATGCTGCTCAAAATAAGTCAAAAAATTACTTGGAAACTCCGGAGCTGTTCTGCTTCATCAACTGCCATTTGCTGCTCATATTCCCTTCTTGACTACAACAAACACATAACAAAAAGAAAAAGAATCAATGATTCTCATAAACATTACATAATTAATCATTTGATGGACATGTAAAGTTAACTATTCATAAAAAAAAAAAGTGAAAATATCATTTCCTAGCTTCAGCATATACATCCAACTGTAAGGATCAATTATCATCACAATCATCAGAAGAAACCTATCAAGAATGTCCACACATTAACAAACTCGGGAGGCAAAATACCCTATTGCACTGTAGTGTACTTGACAACCTTCAAACAATTTACATTGCTATGTGACAGCCTAATTAATCAACAAAGCCTCACAGTATAAATGTTATCTCCATATGAGCACTAGCTAATATATTGATTAACCATGAGTAAACAGCAGAAAAAGGTCCATTTTTACTAGAATCCTAAAGATTACTGATCTTGCAAC
Organism: Jatropha multifida; assembly: GCA_948099535.1. NCBI lineage: Eukaryota > Viridiplantae > Streptophyta > Magnoliopsida > Malpighiales > Euphorbiaceae > Jatropha > Jatropha multifida. The sequence continues at coordinate 12,476 of CANUEX010176224.1, read as the reverse complement.
ATATTCTCACCATCTCCAATTTTTCAAGAAACTCAGTCTCATCTTCATCCAAAGCTTTAGGAGGTCCTGCACCAAAACAAGTCATCAAAGCTTCATTTTCACTTATAAAAATTTTGCAAAGCAGAAATTGCTTGAACATAATTTGCAGCCTTTATGAAATGGGAAGCCTTGAGATGAGAAATTCAAAGAAATGATTCGGCGATACAAGAATGTTGATCTTATCAGAAACTCCTGAGCATTAGAATCGAAAGATAAGAAGCAGAAGAAGAAGTTAACATTCAAGCTGAAAGCTCAAGCTCTACTTTTAACTAACGTAATTAATAGTTAGTCAGTTAGCTAGTCAGTTTTAGTATTATTTAGTTTGTTAAGATTGCTTAGCTTGTTTGTCCTGTTTCTCATTTTCCCCTGCCAAACTCACACTAAAAAGCAACTGAATAAGATATGCTACCGGAAACACATGCAGGAGATAGGGCGAGAATGCAAATTCTCTAATGATATGGATGCCAAAGATAAATAGAGAGATAGACAATTTTATATTATATGATATATCATACTCTTCCTTTCCAGATAACTGAATTTTCCTCTATTTATTAGCCGAAAATGAGACAATAAAACAGGACCACTAATAAACTAATCACTTACTATGCTTGAACCGCTCATTGAATTCTGCATCTCGCTTGTCTTTATTCTCCTTCAAAATCTGCATTAATGGAAGTGCTTATGATTTATGAACTTATGTTCTTCACAAAATAAACACGAAGTCCAAATTCGATGAAAGACCAATAGAGCACATTATAGAACTATAATATTGTCAGCCACCTTCCTAATAGTCAGTGCAAGTGAAACATAAATTCATACTGATAAATGGTTAATTAATTAACCGCATTGCTGATATTAATCCCTGATAATGTGGCAATAGTAGTGAGAACATCTAGTTTAATTTCCTTATTCTATCACATTTAGAAGCAGAAGGAGAAGATAACGAGGCAAACCTCATACAGAGGCCTATCTCTCTGCGCAGTGCCGTCATCAACCCGCTCACCCCTTGTTTTCTTAGCCTCATCCAACTGTAAAAATAGATTATTTCATCGAGAACAAAATTAACAATAAAACGCAAATTGCCAAATATTGAAATCAAAAGAACACACTAATACGGGAGAATTAGGGTTTAAAGTCAATTAATTGGGACACCTGTTCCTCCGAGATGAAATTCATCAATCTAATGGCTCTTGGCGATTCCTCGGCCATCTTTCAACTTCCATCCCCAAAATTATTCAATTTCACGTTTTCAAACGCTAATCTTCTTCTTTTAGTTTTTAGGCTTCAAGTTTTAACGATCGGTAACCAAAAAATTTAACGATCAGAACTGTTTATTAACTAGACAGTGGTTCCCCTCTGGAAAAAAAAAAAAATAGAAGGAGGTCATATACATGCGTGGCAATTTATTAAAACTAGAAAGTGTTCGTATACATACGTGGCATGTAGAGCAGCATATGCTTGCCAACTGGCAGCGCATCCTTCTCCAGCTGGCAGAATCCAGACCATCCAATTAAACAATTATTCATCGCACGGCTCATACTAAATAAAAGCTCGTGTCAAATGCACAATCGGAGCGTGGACAACCGGAGGAGTCACGAGCGCGCCATAGCCAACGAAAACTAGCCATCCACGTCAGCCTTAAGTCTTCATCTACGAACTAGAAAAGGCCACGTTTCATCACCTTCCTTCCAGCCCGTTTCCCTTTCGGTGTTAGATAGGGATTACAGAAACTTAATGAAACTCGGAACTAGGTAAAATTGGCTTCCTTTTTTATATAAATTGCATATACAGAAATTTGAACATCTGGTTTTTGTTTTCAATTCGCAGAGGAATGGATACCGCTGGAATAGTTTCCTCCCCTGTTCTTCGTTTCTCGGAATCCGGAGTCAATAATTTCTCTTTGAAATTACCTCTCGGGACCGTAAATTCTAGAGTTTCATTCAAAACCACAGATTTTTCTGGAATTTTGAGTCATAAATTTTCTGATTCTGGTCATGTACAATACTATGTATCACCAACTAGGAGTGGTGGAAAGAAGCAGAAGGAAAAAAGCAAAGAGATAAAAACAGAGAAGAAGAAGCTGAAGTTGATGAAGAGATTATCCAAAGATTTGGACCTTTTATCTGGTACAGCACAGGCTGAAGAGTTTGGCAGCCGTTTGAATTTGATGGATGACGTCAAGCAGAAGATGATTTCGGTGAGTGTCTCACTTTCTTGTTTCTTATCAATGAAATGATTTTACTAATGAAGTGATAACTTCTATGTTTACGTGCTTGATTATATGAAAACAAATGTCAATCTGATGGTTGTCGAATGCAGGAAGCAACAGAGTTTTTGCTGGCAGAGCTTCGACATTTGAAATCAGAGCAAAAGGAACAAAAAAGAAAGAGAAAAGAAGAGAAAGCCTCATTGATCAATGGTGCGTCCACGGTTGACCTTGAATCATCGTCCTCAAGCTCCTCATCGGAGTCAAGCGACAGCGATTGTGAAGCGGTAATGGACATGAGCCGCCTTGGAAAGACAGCTGTGAAGCAGTTTATCGAGACCGAAACAGAACATGCGAATTACAGAGAACAAGCCACTTTGGCCGAGATTAGTACGCCAGTATTGGAGACTGAAAGGTTCAATGTTTTGAACATTGGAGAAGATTGCCATTCAAATTGTTCCAATGAAGGTAAAAATACGGGCATTGCAGTTGCAGGGGGAAAGAAGATTGAGATATGCATGGGGGGCAAGTGTAAGAAAATGGGAGCCGTTGCTTTGTTGGAAGAATTTGAGAAGAAAGTTGGAAGAGAGGGTGCTGTCGTCGGGTGCAAGTGCATGGGGAAATGTAAAAACGCACCTAATGTGAAGGTCTCTAATTGTTCTACTGGAACTCAAGGTGAGAGTACTCTGTCGCTGTGCATGGGAGTTGGGCTAGAAGACGTAGATGCCATTGTTGCAAATCTTCTTGGCAAAGACAGGAACGACAATTGTCTGATGGCAATCTCTTGAAGAATCTGTTTGTTTTCGTAATAGTTTTGTTTGGAAGCTCATTTTTGTTGCTACAAATTAGCACCAACCAGGAAGATGTAAATATTGCAATTAAATTCTATTCATTTTTATATTTCGTATATAAAACTAATCCCTTCCCGCTCGTACTTGACTACCATTACAGCCAACTGAATTAAGGCGACAGCCATCTAGTTTCCAAATAAAGCCAGACAACATTTAAGAATTGTCCTAGTTGCTTTGACATATATAAACAAGGGCACAGAAAGAAGCTTGTCAACTTACATTGGTGAAACTTGAAAGGATTACCTTCATAGCTTTTTCTTATCTGCTGTGCTGCCTGTCTACCTCAGGCATCAGAGAAACAACGACATGCAAATAATTTTCTGGCTGTTCCAATATTGATAGTACACTGCCAAAAATGAACGGAAGAGACTGCCTTCTGAATTTTATACAAGGATAGATACTATTCAGTACCTGAGATATTGCTAAATTAACTATATCATCTCTGAGTTTTGGTAACTTTATTACTTAGTCCCTGTCTTTAAACTCACTAAATGATTTGGTCCTTCCATTAATCATTAATGAAAAGACAATTTTGATTTCCTTTATTCTCATTATCGGTTTTCTGTGCATTCTTTCATTCAATGTCTTTCAATTCTAAACACAATGCAAGACAAGTAGCAAAAGAATCAAGCACATTATCAATAAATCTGACAAATTTCCTTTGTAAACTCCGTGCCAATTTCCATTGGCTAAGTTGCAAAAATAATCAATCACAAAAGAGTATAAGAAAAGAAATTTTTTTAGGAAAGTAAGTGGAAAAAGAAAAGAAAATTACAATTGCTAATACATTTCTGATCTGTAAAAAAATATTTTCCAAAATAAAAGCCTTAATCCTTAGTTCAGAGGAGAAGTCAGGCATGAATTCCACAACTTCATTCATGAAAGACTAAGCAATTCGACCCAAAAAAAAAAGGAAGAAGAAATCACACCAAACTTAATTGAATTGCACACGAGCCATGAAACCGTTAAAGCAGACTAAAACACTGCTGATGAAACTTGAATAGCCAATAGAGATGAAGGTCGGAAATGGGAGGGCTTGGGCAGCAATGGTGGTCTTTGGTTTTGAAGGTGATAAGAACAAGTTACATTTGTTTAGAGGTATTTTTGCAGTTAAAAGTTTGCTCTCAGCTCTAATTTGGACCTTTGTCGTTTGACAGAGTGAAAAAAGAAAATGCACATATATACCAGAAACACCAAATCTTTGAACAGGTTTAAAATGGTTAGTTCGACAACGCCTTAGAGACTAAATAGTATTTATCCCTTTCAGATATTATGTATGAAAAGAGAGATCAATAGAGAATCAAATGACATTATCCCTCCCAAGTATTTTAAAGTAACGACATACAAAGAGTCAAAAAATACACCTCTAAACTCAAGTAAATAAATACAGATATAAACTCAATCAATCAAAAAAAGATTTTCCCAGCCCAAGAAGGAAAAAAAAAAAAAGAGTTGCATAAACTGGAAATTGCTGGCAACTATCTGGCTTGATGCGCCCAAGATGCCCCAGCCAAAGGATGGTTGTTGACCATTAAAGCATTAAGCCTTTCAACCAAGATTCTTTCAGCCAAATGAATCTACTCTGCAGTCAAAGTTGGAGATCATCTCAACAGGCAAAGAATTCGAAGCAACCGCAATGCATCGCTAATGGCTACCATCTCAACTTTGACAGACCATTGCCTGAAGCCATTCTCAACCCAGATATGAAATTTCACCATATTGTTTAAGGGATATGTCATCCCTTTCAAAGCAAATCTTCTAATTGAATGAAATCCCCATCCTCCCTAATGGTTTTTGTATTGTTGCTAGTTTTAGATTAGCTAACAACAATTCCCCAAAAAGGAAAAAAAAAAAGCCATCAGCACAAACAGGCAGAACCGCATTAAATTCAATATACTCGAAGCTCATTCATTTTGAAATCCAGACCTAAAAGAGATTTGCCAGCTTGAAACACTCTGATGCAACGAGAATAATTCTTTGCAGAAAAGAAATGGGAAGAACTTATTAATCAACGAGTTTGTGACATCAGAGTGTACATCTAAACCAATAGAAACTCAAAACTCAATCAACTCAATAATATCAATTCCAGAACTTCTTACAATTTTAAGTGTTTGAGTGGATTATTAGGAGAAAGAAAAAAGGAAGTGTTCCAGAAAAGTGATTGAAGAAACACCCACAGAAAGCTTACAACAAAAGGCTAAAAGTGGAGCAGTAGAAGAAAGCCATTAACCATTATTAGAAATGCACAAGAATCATAAATGATTGCTTAAACCTGGATAGACATAGGAAATGGCATCCCAAATTCTCAATTGGAGGCAAGCATCTGTCAATCCCATTTGATTAAGTTTTATGCAAAACAAATAAAACAATGTCATATGTCAATTGCTGTTATGCCCAAACTCAAAATCTATAACGCATGCTTGCCACATGCACTCTCTCAGAAACACAGACAACATGGGAGCTACTTAATATAGATATTGCATAGTGGATGATCCAGCATTAATTCATCTTTATGTTTCTTAAGTTATAACATAATGGGAATGTAAAAGAGGTCATATTATTGATTACTAAAAAGTGAAAACAATCAGATCAAATCAGAGTTCTACATTTCGATACAAATATTTCACAAGGAACTCCATTTGTGTACAAAAATTAATACCTTTTCATTCCGCAAAAAGCTTTTCCAATATCTGTGGCTCCTCAAGAAGCTGATTTATGGAATTCCTAAGTTTGCAGTAATCCTCAAATGTATTATAAACCTGATGAGAAACCCTTGCAAAGGCCGTTATGAACCCATCCTTATCCTTTACTTCCATCTCACCATCTCTCGGAGGCTGATAATGAATAGGCACCTCAACCCCATGATTATCACGCAAATGCGACCTTAATCTCAAAGCATCATCTTGACTCCTGACACCCAATCTTGAAGGCAAACTAACCATAATCATGCCTGCACACATCTCCGGTGGAGCCCCAAGATTAGTCCCCCATGACTCCGCCAACATTTTTCCCATGTCAACAACCTTCTCGTGGTTCCTCTTAATTATTCCATAAATCCCTCCTTCGAATCGATTTACGAACTCCAAAGCAGCTGGTACCGCCAACTGTGAACTGTAATCCCTTGTACCAATCCACGAGCTCTCTATTGGCAATCCATTCCCATATTCATGTGAAACGACAGGGTGATGCACATCAGAAGATGAACTCTTCTTTCTGCAGTACAAAAATGCAACCGAGGGTGGGCAAAAAAACCACTTGTGTAAATTGCTAACGTAGAAATCAGCCCCAATTTCTTTAACATCTACTTTAACACTACCCACAGCGTGAGCTGCATCAACAAAAACTTGGTCCACGCCTTCTTCTCTACAAATGTTAACTAATTCCCGAATCGGAGTAACAACACAAGGCATTGATGTGATGTGATCGATTATTGCTAACCTAACTCTTTTACCATTTGACTTACCATTTTTTAATTCTGTTCTGAACGCAGCGATAATGTTTTCGTCGGAATTAACCGGAAATGGAAGCTGAACTTCGATTACTGACCCACCAGCACGCGTGACATAAGCTTGGATGGATTTTTTTACTGCTTCAAAGGTACAATGAAACACCAAGACAGCGTCGTTCTTAAAGAATTTGCCCTCAGAGAAGGAACGGCCTATCTGCTGGAGGACGATAGCTGCCGCGGTGGTTGCGTTGTCTACGAGGGAGATCTCATCGACGTCATCGGCATTGATGAGGTCTTTTACCACGGTCCGAGAGTGGAGAATCCCTTTGCGGAGAGTATTGAAGTAGAAATCGTCGGGTTGCTGCAGCCACTTGAACTGCCACTCCCTCTGAGCCGCAAGCACCGACTGCGGGCAGCTGCCGAAGCTCCCGTTATTGATTCGGGCTATGCCAGACTGGTGGTGAGAAAACTCCTCTTGGATTTCGGATTCTGTTATGAAGCAAGCCAGTCGGGGTTTCTTGGTGGCGTGCTGATAATGAACCCACTCGCCGTTTCGAGGATCCTCGTTTTCCATTGGGCTGAGTCGGAGCGAGTTAGGGTTTTCGAAGGAGTTTGCGCATTATTCGAAACAGCACGGCTAGACACTCGAAATCGAAAGCATGAAAGAGTTGCCCAGGGTTTGTCAGCATCAGAGGCCCCAACAGCGAGATCTGTCGTTATCCAGGTAGAAATGATAACGCACTGGATGAGTAAGAAAACGGCGTCGCTTGAGAATGTCATGTCGGATTCTAAGCAGTAAAAGGACGGTGATTATGTGAGTGCGTAAGTAGATTTCCCATCTAGAGAAAGACACGTGGACAATCACCAAGGGTCAAAAGAAAAAATTCACCAAATCGATTGAGCGAGCCCACATAGAGTACCCGATTATTAATGAATCTGGGCCGCCTATGTTAATTATTGGGCCATAGATAAAAAAGATGTGGATCGATGGTTTGCAAGTTTGCAACACTTCATTATGCTCTATCGTGTCTCATGAGAGCGGAGCCAAGGACTCGAGAGGTGATCTCTCTCGCTTCCAGTTCTAGCTGCTCAAGTTGAGTCAGGATCAGGATCCAAGACCCAGAATCCAATAGGAGTAAAAGACGATGTTTTCCTTCGTGCAAATTTAAAAAAAGATTTCTCTGCTATTTCTCTTAATCCCATGCTCCTCTCTCTCAGGTACGTGGATTCCATTTCTCTCAGCTCAAATTCGTGATTTTATATGCATATTTGCTTAAGAAGCCCGTTTCTTTTCTTTGGACAAGGTCGTTAATTCAAGTTTATTCTTTTTTTTTTCTTTTGGTTAGATTTCAGTATTCAAGGAGGGAGTAAATGCCCAAGTGGAGATAAGGGAGATCGGTGATCAGGTTTTGATCACTAGAAAATTTTCTTGTATTGCAATGAATTTGATATCTGAAGGTGAAAATTTTATGTATTTTAGAAGATTCTTTATCTAGTATTGACTAGCTGGGTTCGGATAAAAAATTCAGTCTTGGTTCTTGATTGCTGGGGTTTTAGTATGTATTGAGGGTTTTGGTTCCTCTAGTCCACTAGTCCTTTGTCTTTTGCTGTAGCAAGTTAGATTGTGCCAGCATTCTTCAGCTGCGTGTGGCAGTAATCTTAGGCTTTTCTTCTCTTTCATTTCTTGATTAAACTTTTATGACCAAGCCATTGAAATCCACTGCGGTCTGAAAGTCCTTCTATTCCGTATCTGGTCCTTTATATTCAGATTGAATTGTTTGTGGGTTCTGTAACGTCTGATACTTGGTTTGATTCTTTAATATTCTTGCTCTTCAGAAAAAAAAAATCCAATGTCTAATCCTCCAAAACCTTCCACTGGATATCCTCTTATTGTTGCTCCTGCAACCACTGACGCATCAACACCTCAATCTGAGAAAAGTCCAATTCCTCCTTCTCCTCCATTGTTAGCAGGAGCCCCCAGATTTCCATCTCCTAATTTTCAACAGGATCAAATTCCTTCCCCCTCAATCAGAACTCCAAATTTACTATCACCAGCCAATGGTGTTAAAACTGGAAGCCCGATTCCTCATCTAAGCACTCCCCCAGGACCTCCTGTTTTTACTTCACCAGTCCGGCCTGCAGCTGTGCCTTTTCGAACATCTCCTGCAACTCCTCAGCCAGTTGCTTTCTCATCAGCCTCATCACTGCCCACATCATCACCTCCACATTTCTCAAATGAGTCAGCTGAGTTGCAGCACCAAGTTCCTGAATCTGCGGAGGACACATTGCCTATTGGGAAATTACCATGTGTCTTATTCTCTGCTCACAAGGTATTTCTTTGATTCCCTCTGGTTCAAACAGGTTAACGATTTTCATATTAGTATGTTTCCTTGTCTTCTAAAATATTATTGTTATGGCATTGCTAAGAAAATGTCGTTGTCATGAGATTCTCATTAAATTTGGATACTAATTCCAGATATTATTTTTGATCAGAGAATGTTCTTATGAATATTTCTGTTTGGCTCATATTGTCGTATAGGTTTTAAAGCAGAAGAAACTTGCAAATGTACCCAGTTTGGGTTTTGGGGCATTGATTTCCCCTGGGAGGGAGATTTCACCAGGTCCTCAAATAATACAGCGTGACCCTCATCGCTGCCAAAATTGTGGAGCTTATGCTAACCTCTATTGCAAGATATTACTTGGTTCAGGCCAGTGGCCATGTGTACTTTGCAGGACATTGAATGGAAGTGGTGGTGAATACATAGCTCCAAGCAAAGAAGATCTTCGTAGCTTCCCAGAAATGTCGTCGCCCATGGTTGATTATGTTCAAGCTGGGAACAAGAGACCTGGTTTTATTCCAGTTTCCGATTCCAGAATGTCTGCACCTATCATCCTTGTTATAGATGACTGTTTAGATGAACCACACTTGCAACATTTACAAAGCTCCTTGCATGCATTTGTCGATTCACTTCCCCCTACAGCAAGAATTGGAATCATATTGTATGGACGCACTGTGTCGGTTTATGATTTTTCTGAGGAATCAATGGCATCAGCTGATGTGCTTCCTGGTGACAAATCACCTACTCAGGAATCCTTGAAAGCATTAATCTATGGAACTGGGGTGTACTTATCGCCAATGCATGCTTCAAAAGAAGTAGCACACCAAATTTTTTCATCACTTAGACCATATAAACTGAACATTGCAGAAGCTTCAAGAGATCGGTGCCTGGGTACTGCAGTTGAGGTTGCTCTGGGTATAATTCAAGGACCATCAGCAGAAATGTCTCGAGGTGTAGTCAAGAGGGCTGGAGGTAATAGCAGGATGATTGTGTGTGCTGGCGGACCTAATACTTATGGCCCTGGATCAGTCCCCCATTCTTTTAGTCATCCAAATTATTCTCATATGGAAAAGATGGCGGTGAAATGGATGGAGCATCTGGGTCACGAAGCTCATCGATACAATACAGTGGTTGACATTCTGTGTGCTGGAACTTGTCCTGTTAGAGTTCCAGTTTTGCAGCCTCTTGCAAAAGCTTCTGGGGGTGTATTGGTTCTCCATGATGACTTTGGAGAAGCCTTTGGGGTAAATTTGCAAAGGGCATCTTCCCGGGCATCAGGATCTCAGGGTTTACTGGAGATTCGATGTTCTAATGATATTCTTATTACTCAAGTTGTGGGTCCTGGTGAAGAGGCACATATAGACACTCATGAAACATTTAAAAATGACATGTCTCTCTGTATTCAAATGTTGAGTGTCGAAGAAACCCAGAGCTTTGCGCTCTCCATGGAAACTAAAGGGGACATCAAGAATGATTTTGTATATTTCCAATTTGCAATTCAATATTCCAGCATTTATCAAGCTGATATCTCCAGAGTTGTTACGGTCAGATTGCCTGCTGTTGATAGCATTTCAACTTACCTAGAGAGTGTTCAGGATGAAGTGGCTGCAATCCTCATTGCCAAGAGGACTCTATTGCGAGCCAAAAACTATTCTGATGCAGTTGATATGCGGGCAACAATAGATGAGAGACTTAAAGACATTGCTTTGAAATTTGGGTCCCAGGTACGAAAGTCAAAACTTCATCGATTCCCCAAAGAACTCTCATCATTACCAGAGTTCCTTTTTCATCTTAGAAGGGGGCCTCTTTTGGGAAGCATTGTTGGACATGAAGATGAGAGGTCTGTATTACGCAATTTGTTTCTAAATGCGTCCTTTGATCTTTCACTCCGTATGGTAGCACCTCGTTGCTTAATGCACCGGGAAGGGGGTACTTTTGAGGAATTACCTGCTTATGACCTGGCAATGCAGTCCGATACAGCTGTGGTTCTTGACCATGGCACTGACGTATTCATCTGGTTGGTAAGCTACTTAACTTTTCTTTTTACTGTTTTAATATGGCAACCTTTATCAACCTCTCATCCCTGGAGCTTCTGGTGTATTGATTTGTCTATTTGTTATGTTGTTTGCCTTCTCATGCCTACGAAGTGTATGTCTTTGAGGGCAATCATATATGCATGTGCTTCGAAGTGTGTGCATGTGTGCATGCATGCTCCTTTGACACTCTGAATATAGTTCTAATTCCATCTTCTGAGTGGAAAGGTAATTCAAGAATAATACAAAGCCTTGAGTCTCCAATATCCTTTTTTCTAAAACCTTGGTCGTGTAGTTCAAATTACTAAAAATTTTAACAACGGTGTCCACTGGAAGAAAATGTCTATTTGATATGTTGTTTGCCTTTCTCATTATGATGTGTTTACCTTTGAGGGTGTATGCATGTGCTTCCAAGTGTATGCATCAATGCATGCATGCACCTCTGCCACTCTGAATATAGTTCTAACCATTTTCTGAGTAGGAAGGAAATTCAAGAATAACACTACCCTTTAGTGTCTAATATTTTTTGTTTCCTAAAACCTTATTCAAAAAATGAACTGGATGAATGACTCTTGGCAGCAGCTTTCAAGAGGCTTTCTTAGAGGAGTTGCTAACTGTTGAAATCAAATGGGTCATGCAATTTGCCATATCTGAAGAGAGCCTGTAACATTATGGTAGTCTCGTACATTAATTTGGAACCCTCTGTCCATTGTGCTAGTGGCTTGTGTGTCGATTTTCATGTTACAAACATCACATCCCAAATGAACATGTGATTTCCGTGCGCATGCATATCTCGAACCAGTGTTTATATTAGAGGACTTGCATCATTTACAGCCTAACTGCTTAAAATATGTTCTCTACGTCCTGGATTTCTTTTTCTGTCAGTTGATTATTTCACTGTCTTGAAAGTTATTGTTCTAATTTCATCTGCACTCACTATTATTATATAATTCACTGATAACTTGTAACTACAGGGTGCTGAACTAGCTGCTGATGAAGGAAGAAGTGCAGCAGCTTTGGCAGCTTGCAGAACATTGGCTGAAGAGCTCACTGAACTGCGTTTTCCGGCTCCTAGGATCCTTGCATTCAAGGTTCTTTCCAAATATTATTTTCTCATTCTTTTTTCCATGCAGTTTTATCCATTAGTGGTTCCATTTATTCCCAAATCAATGAACTTGGTTTTATAACAGGAGGGGAGCTCTCAAGCTCGATATTTTGTTTCTCGGCTGATACCAGCACACAAAGATCCTCCTTATGAACAGGTGAGGATTGAAAACAAGTGAATAAGAAAAGCATATTTGATTGAATTACTATTTTTTTCCTTTTGTCCTCCTCCTTTGCAGGGGGGGGGGGGGGGGGGGGGGTAAGCGTTTATTAACGGTGTAAAAGCATGTTTGTTTATTAAAATGGTTTTTGTGTTTTAATTTTTATGGGAATTTAAAAAAAAAAAACAATTAAAAAAACCAATCTTGGTTCCAAACCTTTAAAATTTGTTTACCCCCCCCCCCCCCCCCCCCTGCAAAGGAGGAGGACAAAAGGAAAAAAATAGTAATTCAATCA